>JAUTDX010001159.1:0-120433 GCA_030844895.1 Ambrosia x helenae
TTTGATGAAATGCCTGACTGGGTTAACATGTGTTACTTCTGTTAGTATGTTTAGATGATGAGTTGGTCACACCGATTAACACCTCATCTTTTTTTTTTTGCAGTTGATAATGAAGACCCCTTGGACTGCTACGAAAAACACCATCAGATTTCAAAGTAGCACGATCTAATTCAAAAATTTTGATTATGTTAACATACTAATCCAAGGAAGCCGAGAAAAATATGTAGAATAACTATTGAATAACGTTTTCTTTTTGGTACTCAATGTATAAAATTACTAGATTTATTTTGTTAAAGTGGTCAATAGTTTGTAATGATACTTTGTAATAACGTGTGTTAATAGTTTGTATGCTTTATTTCTAAGTAAACTTTATGAAGTGGAAACTTTGTAATAACGTGTGTTTTACCAAATAACATGTGTTAAACCTATCATGCAACATTAACACATGTTACCCTTCCACGCAGTTATTTTAATGTCCTGGGTAGGTTTTTCTCTTGTTCAATCTTATTATAGTTAGACAAAGAATCTATTAATGCATGTGACAACATTTAACACATGTTAGTTTATTTTTTGTCCCTTTTGTCTGTCTGATCTTACCCTTTGTATGTCTTTAATCGATTGCGTGACCGTTTTCAAACCTTTATGTATTTTATATAATGGTAAGTCAAAATCCTGGTATAGATAGGGTAACATATGTTAACTTTAAGCAACTTATAGATACCTTTGATGCAATATTTTTTTCATAATTTTTTGATTCACCAACAAGATGGGAGGGCATGTGAGATGGGATAACACATGTTACAAAAACTTCACTTGTGCCTATAGGTCTTGGGGATAAATTTTATGTATAAGTTAAAAACTAAGTCATGCTTAATCTTAACAGATGTTTTAGAAATAACACATGTTAACACATGATGAAATCACATAACACATGTTACCTTACCATCATTTAGAAACACTCACGAATATGCACAATAGATAGCTAAGAACACAACAGTGGACAACATATGTCACGGATACTATCACCTACCATCCATTAGAGTTTATATAAATATTGTTATATGTACATCACATTTTAAGGTCAATCTTTTAGCAAAAGAGTATACAATATAAGATGCATAACCCGCATCCAATTACCATACTTTTGAAGTCTATACAATATAAGGTTTTAACAAACATTTCATAAAAGATTCACTCGCGACCGTAAGATATGTGCTGCGAACATCTTTCTCAGCCTCCTCAACTCCGCCAACTTCTTTGTGCCATTTGTGCAAAAGCTGGCGTCGAAACGTCCCCCTTGCCTATGAACTTTTCCATATGTCGCATCAAGAACACCCTATAGTCATCAACGTTGTTACTTGTTGCCCAACAATCTTCTCCCTTTGTATCCTTAACCCATTGATTATTTCAGCCTTCGGGTTCTTGATTTCACGTAGATACTTCACTAGCATATCCTTCTGGTAAATAAATTAACACATGTTAGGAAGAAATTAACACATGGTAACTAGCGACTAACATTTGTTAATTAGAAAAATAGCAGCATGTGTTGAATAAAAATGCACTGTTATTAACCAATTTACAATCCTGTATGGGGTGTCTTTCTCAAAGCACTTGTCGTTGTCCGCAATTGGAACTCCCGAACCTGGTAAGGCTGCAGAGGAAACTCTATCATAGCTTTCTTGCCATATGGTCTACCCTTTTGCCTGTAACAAAGACATGTTATCATAGTTAGACAAACAGTCTATCAAAATGGTCAATTTTAACAAAATGATAACACATGTTAAAGCTAAGTAGTGATGATGCAGGAGATAATTAAGCTTACCCTTTCCAGGTGGCTGCGCTGAACGTTTGTCTGGAACACAAGTTATTATAGGTAGTCAAAAAGAGTATACAATAGTTAAGCTTACCCTTATTCCATTTAAAGTTAATAGTGAATGTATGGAAGGTAATGGTGAATGCCTGACTGGCTTAACATGTGTTACTTCTGTAGTAAAAAGAGTATACAATAGTTAAGCTTACCCTTATAACTACCTTCACACATTCACCATTTAGTATCTGAACTAAATCCATAAGTTAGAATCTCACGCCTTAACTGGGCTTTGCCCCAAATTTCATTCTTGATACCCATCTTCATATTAACATTCATATTTATCCACCTATTGTTAACATATGTAATCTTTCTGGATTCAAAATGCATAACCCACATAAAAAAACCACAAATAATCCCAAATAATCCTATCTTTCAATTACATCTTCTTCATAAACTAATTAAAAAACATGAAAATCCAATACCCATATAAAAAAAAACCTAATTTAAGTCAAACAAAGCCCAAAACAAAATTCACACAGTTGAAACAAAAATTCAAAACTTTCAAAATTTCAAGAAATATACCAATAAAGATTCTATCTTTCAATTGTATGAAGAAATAAATTAGTTGTTTACCTGTAAGTGGCTATGGAGGATAGAAGTTCATATGATGAAGGCAAGAAGCGGTGAACGATTGACAGAAAAGGAGACCACCACAAGGACTACCATCTTCCTCGTTTTCACCCCAAAGCACCGCCATTAACTGGGCTCTAAAAATCTGTAACATCTCTGATTGAACCACCTCCACCTCCTTCGTGAAAACAGAGACCACCACAAGATTCACTTAGCCCTACTCCTTTGACTGGTGTTGTTCACGAGCCGGAGTTGCCATATACTGATCATCAGACCTTCCTTCTTTCCTTGCAACTTTCTCTCTCTTCATTCTCTCTCTTGTGTGTGTGAATTTGAAATGAAGAAGAAAGGTTTTTGAAAGAGAGAGGTATGATTGGTGTAATTGATGGTGATTTGATTAGGAGAGAGAGAGAGAGCTACTTAAATGACCCATATAACCTTTTGAATATAATATGGAGATAATGTTTGAGGTGATGTGGACAAATATGGGCCAAGCATTGGGTTTTCTAAAGTTTACTCAATTTGAAGGGTTTTCTCTCAATACTTCCCCTATATATATATATATTCCAGAGTTTACTCAAATATTTAGGGTTTTCTACCATACTTCCCCTATCTCCTATATATATATATATATATTATATATATAGGTTTAGGTTCGTGTATAAAGGACATATTTCGTGGGAAATGTGAGAAGGATCAATAATTTGACATGTAGGCATCATGTTTGGATTTAGGAATGATGTTTTAACTTGAAAAACACCAAACACAACAATCTAAAACATAATGCAATGTATTATAGTCATTAAATTTAAAAAATAGCTAAAACACACTACTTAACACTTAAAACACACTGGTTAATGTTCTTAGCATAGTGTTTTAAAGTTTTAAGCCTAAAATACATTGTTTTCAGTTTTTAATTTTATTTTGGTGTTTTTCTAGGCAAAACAATTCAAAAAATCATGACTAAGTTCAAAAAAATGATGCCTACATATTAATTTTTAAGTCTTCTCACACTTCTCACGAAATATGGCCTTTGTACAGGAACCTCAACCCTATATATATATATATATAGGGTAGGGTTCCTGTAGGAAAATTGGTTTGTGTGAGAAGTGTAGGAAGGATTAAAAATTGATATGTATGCATCATTTTTTTGGACGTATGCATCATTTTTTTGGACGTGTTCATGATGTTTTGGATTGTTTTGCTTAGAAAAAAACCAAACATAACAATTAATAACCGAAAACAATGTATTTTAGGCTTAAAACTTAAAACCACTATGTCAATAACACTTTAGAATAGTGTTTTAAGTAATTACTAGGGTGTTTTATCTGAAATTTAAATTTAATGACTATAATACATTGGATTGTGTTTTAAATTTTTGTATATTGTTGTGTTAAGTGTTTTTCAAGCCAAAACAACCAAAACATCATTCCAAAATAAAAAACATGATGACTACATGTCAATTCTTAATCCTTCCTACACTTCTCACACAAACCAATTTTCCTACAGGATCCTCTACCTATATATATATATATATATATATATAGGAAAAAGATCAAATAGGAACCAAGGGACTAGTTAGGAACTTAGGAACCAATCTTAGCCCTTCATCTTTAATCTTGATCTAAGGGGTAGTTATGTAATTAAACAATTATCTATTATATTTTAATTTAAAATAAAAGTTTTATTAATGGAAGTTAATAAAACTTCCTCCGAATAACATTCAATTACCTTCCTCAAATTTCTCAACAACTTAATCGGTTATTCATCTCTATCGATTATCTTTTGTATGCTTCAAAAAATCACGTTCGATTTAGGGGGAGATATAATAGAAAAAACTGTCGGCTTTCCATCGATTAAGATATTTAAGTGATGGATAATAATCATATTCATGAAAACATTCAATCAGTTTCTCACGATATTGAAGATCATGAAACACAATCACAACCTTTTTTGCTAAATAGTGTTGAGAATCAAGGTATATATGTATTTTTTTTAATTGTTTTTTGTTCGAATTCAAGTTTTTTTGTGATTTGTATTATGGAGTTCGTTTTTGATTTTGCGAAATAGCAGTTTGCATTATGCAGTTCTTTTGTTTTTACGTACAAAATTAGGATCAGCAAAGAATTATACACCTGTGTATTTTATATTTTAGTCGCATATCGTACAGACACATTATGATTATTTCTTAGATTCATAGTTTGTTTATACACCAGTGTATAAAAACAAATCTATTAATTATTATACACTAGTGTAATATAATAAACTGATAGTATTTTGATTTGACGGTTACTATACACAGGTATATGTTAATTCTGTCATCGTACAGATACAATATGATTTTTTCTTAGTTTCATAGTTTGTTATACACCAGTGTATAAAAATAAGTCTATTAATTACTATACACACGTGTAATATAGTATACTGCAGTATGACAAATCCTGTGTGTTAATCAATATACACAGGTGTACCGTATAAGAGTTGTAGCATGTTGACTCTATTTGTTAAATATTGATTAAAATTAATTTCTAATGTACATTTTTTTTATTGTAGGTTCCTCGTCCAGCAACATATATGAGTCTCCCGGTGGGACGAGATATTGGACGCCTGTTGTACCAGACAATGTTAAACCATTTGTAGGTGCCAAGTTTAGAACGTTGGACGAAGCTATCATAATGTATGAAAATTATGGAGAGGCAGCCGGATTTGGAACTCGTTTGTCTACACGAAAACAAGTAAATGGTGTGACTATAAATAGGTACATTTTGTGTTCCAATGCAGCGACACCAAAATCGCTTGAAGGTGACGCAAACGTTGAGGAAAAGGCCGAAAGTTCTCGTTGCTCTAATATTAAATCTACCGGATGCAATGCGTGTGTAAGAATTAGGCGTGTAAAGAATTCAACAATTATGAGATTTATAAATTCATAGAGGTTCACAACCGATGTGTTGTCTAATGAAAACAACCTCTCATTGCGAGAGTGAATAATTAGCAGAAAACACAAGAATAACAAATGAAGAAAACCAACGTACTTTTATTTTGAAGTAAGCAAATACATAATAATAAAAAAATTCGACAGCGTTTCACTCAAACACTAAAAAAAATATTTAAATGGGCAGTGTCGTGCGTCATGCTATCCCAAACGACCACATTTGGTACAATAACGTGGATTCCTATTAATGTACTCATAAACAACATTGTACGCTCATTGCCAAAAATGACATCTCCTTCTCCAAACTCAAAAGCTCCATGTCCAAGTATTAAACCACAAGCATTAGTTAATTCACTTGTTGTCAACTTAACCTTGTATCCAAAACCTAAATAAAATTAAAGACAAAACACATATTTACAACCATATGTTACAGTATACTTCGACATTAATCTAATACACACCAACGTATTGTTTACACTAGTGTATACTGAAGTTAAACATGCTGTTAATCATGAAGGCAATTGTATACACCAATGTATGGTTAATCCATATGGTACCCCTGTGCATATTATATATACACTGAGGTATATTGAAATTATATTAGAATCGACACTATTCATTTCAAAGTATACTATTTTAGACTAAGACAATTGTACACTCATAAAGTCTTTTTAATTTGTATACACCAATGTATAGTTAATACATATATTACAAATGTTTATATTCTATATACACTAGTGTATATTCAAATTATACTACCATCGACTATCTTCAATTACAACCTGACAATATTTTATTAGGGTTTCAAACACCCTTTTTTATAAATCAACAACAATGTATACCTTGAACATATTTATGAACTCAATTGGAAACACAAGAATTTTTTACAGACAACTAGCAATCACGAAAAAAATTCAATAACATATTAGGATAATATTTTAGTAAACAATCAAAATAAGACGATTATGGGATTTTCAAACCCTAAAACGTAAACGTCGTGTTAAAAAAAATCAATATAAATGCCGATCGATTAACAAAAAGAATGTAACTTTTGGATCTTGATACGTACATGTATATGATTCGTTGCACTTCATTCGATTTCTGAACATTCTTGGCTTTTGTTGATGTATACAAGAACGCACAAATGATATTATTGTGGTGTTTGTCAGTTACAATGGATACTAAATAACCTATTAATATTCACATACCAAAAGACAATATTACCCCTTGTTTTAATTAAATATTTAATTAGTGTTTCACTTATTTACAATTATGCCATTGAAGATGGATGGCTCAGATTAGTTCCTATAGTTCCTACTTAAGGGTTGGTTCCTATTTGAACCCTACCCTATATATATATAATGGTGTGATGCCAACATCCCTAGCATATATTTTTGGACAGCAATTTTTACATTTAACGGCCTGTTTGGTAGCCTTTGAATCAGGCTCTGAACCATTCAGTTTTGAATGTTGAATCATTCAGACTGTTTATTTCAATAAAAAAGGCTTTGAATGGAATGGTTAAGAGCTGAACCATTTAGGGGTTGTTTGGTAAGCCTCTTAATGAGGCTCTGAACCATTCAGCGTTGAATGATTCAGTATTCAGCGTGTTTGTTTCAGCTTCTGAATGGAATGATTAAGGCTAAATCATTAAGATTTTAGATGTTGTTGAACCATTAAGCACTGAACTAGGCTAAACCTTAATGAGACTCTCCTACCAATGTAGGACAAGAAAATTAACCATTAAGATATCCAACTTAATAATTCAGCACTTAGTGGTTGTTTGGTTGATTAAGTGCTGAATTATTAAGATGTCTGAATGGTTAAGTGTTGAATCATTAAGTTGGACATCTTAATGGTTAATTTTCTTGTCCCACATTGGTAGGAGAGTCTCATTAAGGTTCAGCCTAGTTCAATGCTTAATAGTTCAGTGCTTAATGGTTCAGCAACATTTCAAATCTTAATGGTTCAGCCTTAACCATTCTATTCAGAAGCTGAAACAAACGCGCTGAATGCTGAATCATTCAACGCTGAATAGTTCAGAGCCTCATTAAGAGACTTACCAAACAGCCCCTTAACCATTCAGACCTCTTAACAATTCAGCACTTAATCAACCAAACAGTCCCTTAGTCTTGGTACACAGCTGAACCATTCAGACCTGGTTTAAACAGCCGTAAGCCACCGGCTATGAACCACCCCTCAGCCAACGCCAAACCATAAACAGCATCCAGCCAAACAACCCCTTAGACTTAGTTATCGAGCCAGAGCTCGATCCTTACATACAAAGCTCGTTTAGGTTCGCGAGCCTAAACGAGCCCATACAAATGTTATATATATATTTTTTCATGTATGCGATTTTATACTTTGAACATGTTCGATTGTAATTAATAATATTGGTGAGCCGAGCTCATGCCATTCTTTTGCTCGCTTAAGCTATGGAAGTGAGCTCGAGCCGAGCTTTTAGGTCATTTAAAACTATTTTTACCTCGAGTCGAGCTCGAGCCTAGTCAAGCTCGAGCTCGGCTCGGCTCGGCTCGTTTACATCCCTAGTATAAATTCAAGTTGGTTTACATCTTGACGTAATTTTTTTTTATAAAATGAGTAATGTCAAATATAATACCTTTTTATTCTTATTTTTATGGACATTTTAAGTTGTTTTACATTTAATTGATAAACAATTACAAGGTACGCTCAAATCACGTTAAAAGAAACCAACTTCGCAACACAGGAATCAATTCAGTCTACCAACCCGCCAAGATTTTCACTTTTTTTACATTAGAAAACCCTTTCAAACCAAATGGGCATTCCGGACCCATCCTTCGGAGGTATGAATCACTTTGACGTCTCTTTTAGTCTTTTGTTTACCCACATGTTTCCCACTACTTATTTTATGCAAATGTAGACCCCACAACCTAAATAAAATACTTTATAATGAACTACCAATAAAATGTGTCGATGATCGATGATGGGGCAAGAATAGAAGGCAACAGAAACAATGGGTTATTACAAATGTATCATAGCCTTACCGACTAAGGCCTTGTTTGTTTATGACTTAATGGCTTTGACTGGGCACATTGTCTTACCGAGTCAAATAAGGGGTTGTTTGGATGTGAACGACTGAACGTAGTAACACATCTGACCCTGGTTCTTAATGGGTCAGATCCTAAGATATGTATGACTGAATTAGAGCCTGCTGTGGACATGCGATTGAGCCTGCCTGTAGTCGGGAAAATGAAAAACCACGAACCAAAAGTTGAAAACGAAGCCTGCCTGCATTCCTGAAGAAAAAAAAAGCAAAAATTTTAGCCATTCAGATGTCCAACCTGTGACAACCGAGAAATTAAGGTAATTCCGTACTAATTAATTATGTGTAACTAACGTAATTAAGTGCAAAATCGTGTTAATTGTTTAACTGATGCCTTAGAGAATAGCAAATTCCCCATAAGATGCATAGGAATGCACATGTTTAATGTTGAAGCACGATGAAATCGCGTGCAAATAAACTTGTCCAGAACGGATGTTGGTGATTGCCCAGTAAAAATTAAATAGCCGAAAATGATCCCGGACACCCAGGATATAAAATAAAGGGTATTTTCATGAAATATAATTGTTTTGGAACTCCAAAACTATAAATGAAAACTCTAAATACAAATCTCCCGATAACGAATAAAGTGCGCGTACCGCACCCGGTACACGTATGACTTATAATTTCACCCAACGAAAGCCTAAGTAACCAACCAACACTTAAACTAGGCTATGTTGAAGGGTTATTTAAGACTATTATAATGTCCGGATAACGCATAATTAAAGTCCAATTAAAACCCGAACGAAACCCGAACGTTATGTTTGAATAATAACCAAGCTATCTTGTAGATCTTTTATGTTGTGGACCCCACAAAACCCCCCAACCCAACTGGCCCACCCCCCCCCCCCCCCTCACCACCCTCATAATCTTCCTTTTTGTACAAACAAATATAGGAAAGATTTTAAGCATAATGTGTGAGATTTGTGAATGGATTTTTGTGTCCTTGTGAGATATTATGAAATCCTCCATATCCTTAGTAGATTTCGGCCAACACACCCCCATATCTCATAAGATTATTGTTTTGTACAACCAAATATATGAAAGATTATAACATAATGTGTGGAGATTTTTGTGTAGAGATTTGGTGTCCTTGAAAAATACTATAAAATCACCTACAACCTTAGCAAGTTTCGGCCAAACACCCCCCCCCCATATCTATTAAGATCATCTTTAAGTACCATTTCCATGATTTAAGGGATTGGAGAAATCTAAACATAGATCTTGTGTCCTTATGTGATCTTGGGAGATTATAAAAGAATGGATGAGCTACAACATTTCATGAACTAAAAACTCTTGTTCTTCCCCTTGTCTTGGCCATAGGTATACACACACACATACACACCCATTTTCAAGTTTCAATCACTAAGATTCATCCATAAACATCCCACTTCCAAACCCCTAATTGTGTGTTTCAAGATTGGAGCTTAACCACATTGAATGAACACACTAAACCACTTCAAAATCAAGTGTTTTTATCTTCCCTAGCCTTGTGCTAGTTGTAAGTGTTCTTGATCCTATTTTTATTCTTAAAAGTTTATGTTTTGTATCTAGAAAGCAAGTTGTACATGGGTTAACATAATGGAACTCTACATGATAAAACATATGCTTTTCAAGACTAAAATGGAGGTATAAAGATGAATCTTAGAGCCGTGGGTTTGGTGATGGTTATATAGTGTCTTTGTAGTTTCCAAAAGTTCACATAAACTTGAATAAAATGATGATCTAAATATAATTTGTGAATGTAACTTGAAAACACTTAAAAGTGGTTTAAATCATCTTAAAATGACCATCTAAAACTTAATATAAAGTTGGTCTTGATAAGAAATGAAAAATATAAAAGTTACATCTTTAAAGTTTACAAACTTGAGAAATGCAAAGTTGGACTTATTGGACATATTACACTAAATACACCTGTTATTATTCTTAATAAGGTTATTATAGACTATTAAAAATGTTGACTCATAATAATAATCTACCATGACAAAGTTGACATAATAAAGTTTACTAGTTTGGTAGAAAATTGTCACTTTTGAAAGATTAGGAAGGAAACGTAACTTTTGAAAGTTAAAGGGATTATTTAGTAACTTTAAAAGTTGAGGGACATAAAATGTCATTTTGGAAACTTGGATCTAAAAATGTGATTTTGGAAAGTTAGGTGTCAAAGATGTAAGATGTTAACTTTCCAAGGGTGCTATGTAAAAAGTTAGTAAATTACAAATGGATATCTTGTATAAAAATGTATTCTTATAAAATAAGGTTATAAAAAAATATAGATTTCCAAACATGTTGGAAAATATAAAAACAAATGTTTTTATAATAAAGATAGATAGTTTAAAGACTTGATGAGAACTTGTATAAAAATGGATACTTTTATATAAATGGGAATATAAAAGTGTTGGAACATTTTTATGTTGCAAGTAATCAAGCCATGGTTATAACATACAAGTATTTACCCCTACAAAATTATATATGCAATTTATACCATTCGGGACACTAAAATATATAAGTTTAAATGATCGGATATGGGCGCGTTCATGTTACGACGTGTTAACAGACTAAAATGTGGAAACGGACGAATAAGTATTTGTGTTATTGCGTCTAATGTGGAAATGAAAACATATATTTTAAGGACTTAAAATATATAATTTGGGTGAAAATACATAACACTTTCCTAAGTATTATAGTCATCAAATTTATAAAACAGCTAAAACACACTACTTAACACTTAAAACACACTACTTAATGTTTTTAGCATGGTGTTTTAACTTTTAAGCCTAAAATACATTGTTTTCGGTTTTTAATTGTTATGTTTGGTATTTTTCTAGGCAAAACAATCCAAAACAACATGACTAAGTTCAAAAAATGATGCCTACATATCAATTTTTAATCCTTCTCACACTTCTCACGAAATATTTCCTTTGTACAGAAACCTCACCCTGCATTGGATTATAAATATAAAAGTTGAATTTGATTAAAAACGTATGAATTAAATTTATAAAATACAACTTAAAATCAATTAATCCTTAAAGAATATAACATATTTAACAGCCACTTGATATTGAAATGGGTGGGGTAAACTGAAAAAAAGAATAACAAAAAGAAGTATTTGAATGGTCACTCTAAGTATCCAACTTGCCACCATCATGTTAAACAACATGTACCAATTATAAATTACTACCGTTCACATTTAGAATTGTTAGTATACACAATATATATATATATACACACACATACACATACATATATAATGTGAAACTTATTTTAATGAGGAAACTTGAAAACTTCAACAAAAAAGCGTTGCGGGCCGTATAGGTTACTGCTTGCGGTCCACAATGCAAAAATGTTGTACTACGCATACATAATACATGATATATTACATATATGCAATAATACGTTTCTTTTGTCTTTTTTTTGTTCATTTTTTTAATTTTTCATATAACGCATATATACAATATATCCAAAAAAATACTAGAAAAAGAACTCGTACTATTGCATATGTAATATAATATGTACTTTAAAGTATTGTACATAAGGGGGGCAATACGTCATATTTTAAATAGCCCACCCGTCTTACCTAAAATACAACATTCGCATCCTTATTTTCATTAATCGTCGCTCATCACCATCCCAAGAAACCCTAGCTCCATTCACCGTCACCATCGCCTCCTTCGCCCCGCTGCATAATCTTCTTCACTACCCCACGACCACCGCCCCCCTCACTAAAAAAACAAGACGACAACAGTAATTGACACAATTAAGTTCCGATAGGGATTTCAAGGGTAAGTTTTTGAGTTTTCTTGTGCATGGTATTGATGATTATCAACTATAGCTTGATGTTTATTGCGATTTTCTTGCTTAGACAAAATATATTGAAGCAACTTGGAGTTACTAGGTTTGTGGTATGAAAAGTTTTTTTTTCTATGGCTTTGTAATTATACAGTGAGATTTGTATTGAAAAACACCCACAAGTTGGATGAACTAAATGGTCTGGGTTTTGTTGATTTGAAGATTTCTTGTTTAGGGTTAGTGATCTGGGAATTAAGTAGACTATGAGCATATATTGACCTCAACCAAGAAACCCATATTGGACTTTAGTAAAATTGAGGTATTTTTTTCTTTGATCTGTGTTAGGGTTTTAAAATTACTCAAATTATCATCCTTAATGTTTGATAGTTGGTATTTTTGCGGGTTATGGCTTAATTCTTTGAAATTATAATGCTTGAGTTTTGGAAAGAATTTGTTCAAAACTGAAGTGATTTTGTATGTTAATTTGATTTAGGTCATTTATTGAGTCAAATCTATCATTATATGATCGGGGTAGTCGAAATCTGATGATATGAAGATCTAATTTGATTGATAAATGTTTCTTGAAAATCTTCTAGCTTTTTAAATAATTTGTACGGGGGATATGGATGAAGATGGGGCAAAAGATTAAAGGGAAGCTATGAAGAAGATGTTTCCTCTTGGAACTACACTACCTGAAGAAAGTGATGATCTTGATTACTCAAATGCGTTAGAATCTATGGGTACATAAATCAATAAATAACGATTGTAAGTACTACTGAACTACTTATCATTAGGGATTGAGATAGTGTTTGAGGCAAAGCAATCTCATATTCTCCGAGTCTCCTTTAAAGAGAATTCTTTATAAAGGGATCTCTTGCTTTGAGGTGTAGCCCTCCATTGAGACTTTCACAAAGGATGTTGCCAAGGAATTCACAACAGACCTGCAAGCCAAACCAGAATTGATCATTGGAAACTATAGTAGCGCAACCCAGTTGCCTCTTTCTAGCCCACACGTTGTGTGTCACTCAGTGTACCAATGCTCATGCCCTGAAGAAAACTAAGAACCATGATTCTAAAATCTACCTAAAAAACTTTGAGAAAACATATCATTTCCGTCTTAGTTTACAGCCGACCTATTTCTATGAACCATACAGACTTCATCATATCACAAGTACTTTCCAAGAGATTGATATACCTCCTAGATACTTGAGTTTTTGTTAATAGATCAGAAAGTAGGTAATATGTGGTAATGTTGTTGTGATTAGCAAGGACATAATTCGATAGCGGTGCGTGGTTTAAAGTCCAAGGTTTTTAGTGTTTAAGATTGTATTCTTATACGATTTTATGGCTTTGTACACACTACTTTAATAAGGTTTGCGTCTTGCAGGTCTAATGAAGTTTAAGGTGCATTTCAGGAGCTAAACAAGATTTCGGATCGAAGCTAGAGTGAAATGTATAGAAGAAACAGAGGGAAAAAGGCCAAAAAGGGACCAATTGCGTCAACCAAGACCTTTTTTGGTGTGGTCGACTCCTATATCAAGTGTGGATGGCAGGTAGACAAGGAATTCTTGCGTTAGCCAACCCACTGCATCGCCAACGCTGCCTGAGGCATAACCGATGCACTAGAAGGGCGTGGCCGGCGCCAGGCATGTTCAAAGTTCATTTTAACTTGTTTTAATTGGAATTTAAGGTTCATTTTAACATGTTTTAATTGGAATTTTAATGGGAAATTCAAATGTGTTAACCAAAAACTCGAGAAGGGGTTACACAATCATATTTTGGGGATAAAAATCATCATTCTAATGACCTTTTGTCATCCTTAGTCCTCAAGAACACCAATCTTCATCATCAATCACCAAAATCCCCAATCCTATACCATTATTTCCATAACTTCAAGACTTTCCATGGCTAATTCTCTAATCATTTCCATCATCATTCAAGCTTCCATCACCATGAGAGGCTAATCTTATTAGAATCATCCGGTGTAGACTTGTAACTTAGGGTTCTTGAACAATTGGGTATTTTCTTATTTAATTTGTAATTGAGTATTTGAACAAGCATGTTAATTGTTTTAATCTTGTTTTGGATTCACTTTGATAATTGTTTCTCGTGCCAATTACTAGTGACATGAATTTGGTGATCACTTATGCTTTAACATGATACTAGATCTTTGCCCGCGTTAACACGCGGTTCGCCAACGTACAATTATTTTGAGGGGTAAAACGTATCATTACATGACCACCAATCCATACGAACATCTTTTATCGAAAACTCGAATTTACTCAACCGGCGTCTGTCACTAACACTAATCATGTAAAGATAAGCGGGTTTAACTTAATAAACATACTAAACTGAACCAAAAACCGAAAAATCAAGTCTGTAGCTTCCATCTACAGTTTCAACTTTCATCTATCTAGAACATTTGATGCAGCCATTCAAGGGGTGCTTGTGTTAATGTAAGAACATCTATCTAGAACATATATGTCGTATCCCCAGGTGTACACCCGGCAAATCCCCGAGTCAAATGAAAGAGAATGACTAAGTATAAAGATTGTATATTAGCCTAAAAATACCAATATATAGAATTTTATAGTTTTAACAAAGGATTAAAATGTGGAGAGAGAAAATGGGCTAAATGAAAATAACAATGCAAACAGCAAATCATAAATAGAAACTGACTTAATATTATATCAATCATAGTAGCCAAAGGCTCAAGACACAAAAGTGCCTAAAAAGCACAGCAAATCATAAATGGAAACTGACTTAATATTATATCAATCATAGTAAATATGCAAATAGTTATTTTGTATAACATCAAAGGAAGCGTTGATCAAACCTCGCCTTGTGCGCCCATTATCGATTGTAACTGAAATAATTGAAGGGAAACATGAAAAAGTAAATATGCAGATAGTTATTTTGTATAACATCAAAGGAAGCGTACCTTTTATCAGTAGTCGATGCAAGTCCTTACAAACTCAACCTTCTTCTCAGGTAAAAAAAACCTCCTCAAGACACCATATGCGTAACTACAAATGAGAATTTTGAACCGTTCACTAATGACAGAAAATATTATATCTCTAACAGGGAAAAAGCTAAATCAGTAGAGTTTATTCAAAAGGAAACGGCTCAAATGGGTCGAAAGTGACCCATAGAGTAGTAGACTTCCATGTGTAAAACCTATAAAATAATTTTGTTAATTATATATAAAAGTTTTTTTTAAATAATTTAGTTTTGTCAATCTAATGATTCACATTTACGAAATATTTAATTGGTGGCCACCACTGACTATTATTGTATGAACCAATTTAGTTCTTGGGCACACAAACCAAATGAACATAAATTTAAACCGTTTCCTTGTTATTGGACCGAGTAGCTTAGTATTTATTAATGAAATTTATGTGAACAACAAATATGTAAAACTGAATCACCACCAAGAAAGAAGAAAAAAAAACAATCAGAAAGGAAAGAAATTACCTTTTTAGTTGACTCGTTACCGGTCGCCCTGCCCATTTTGCCATTTTAATCACTGTTTTTGTAATAGTGATAGACTCACAATATTAGTCAAGAATGCTTACTATTCTTGTTTTTATCACGGCAACCTAGTCCAAATGAAAGTATGCCTGTCCTTTTTGTTGTGTTGCCTTTTACAGACTCAGGGTGAATGTTCCTATACAGCATTGGCATCTTAAGTCAGTCAACATATTAGTCAATGATGCACCAATGCATGTAACATACAAACACTTACAAATAACCATATGTCCACTTAGCTAATTCAAGTTTTGGTAAAACCAGTTATTTCTTGAATTTAACAAATAAATTATTTATATATTAGCCTTATTTGGTAGACCCTTGTATAGAGAATAATAAAATTTGAAATCGAAAACCATTTTTCTTCTTAAGGTGTTAAAATGGCCGATTTGGGTAATGGGTCAAAACAGGTTCGGGTTAAAGCACCTAACCTTTTGTACAAATTAGTGAAGTTTGGATATAATATGATTTAGGAAAATTTAGGAAATAGACTCTCAACTCGTTTGACCCATTACAGCAACCTAAATTCCCGTTTGATCCATTAGAGATTAAACTTAACCCAAAGTAAACGGGTCAAAATTTCCACGTCTAGTTAATTCAATAAGAAGATAGTTTACAGATAACAATGAGATAGCAATGCGAACTACACAAGAAATCAATCATGTTTTATCTCTAATGTTGTTTTTTCACCTTTGTTAATGACGACAAAGATGTAAATAATCATAACCTCAAATCAGGAACCTTTCTTTGTAATAATGGTAGTTTTGGGCTTATATAAACATGACTGAAATAAGTATGTGCATTAATATTGTAATATGTTCTTTCATAGAAAATAAGTTTATATTATTTCCTTAATTATGTAATTTCTTGAATAAAGTTATTTAGGACGTTATATACATTAAAATAAAGCGCTAAGCAACTTTCAACATGTTTGACCCATATGACGTGTTTCCTTTTTATGGTAACCTTTTTTATTGACTCATTAGAGATAAAACATATTTTTTCACAGCCCATTATGTAAGTAAATGGATTGAAAAGTTACCTCAAGTACGCTCACTAAATATTTCTGAGCAGCCGCATCTCGTTCGGCAGATATACGAGCATCTTCTATGATTTTCTGGTCTTGCTCAACTTTCAGTAGCACCTACAATACAATGATACATCCATCATTAACTAACAACAATAATAATAGTTATTACATATAAGTGAGTAATTAATAATTTACCATCAAATCCTCTGAGTGATTTCAAAGCCGATTCAACACATCTAATAATTAAATAAACAAATACATACATAACACTTGTATCTCCTAATCTAGGATCAAAAGCAAATGTGAAAATGAAGCGCCAACACTTTTATTTTCACTCGGCAAGTTAACCTTTAGCTAACGGAATCAATCGAAAACAAAATAAAATCCTAATTTCATCATACAAATAATAAGCTTCAATAAACGAAAAAAGGATTCATGTAAGAAAGGCAAAGATTACCTAATTCAAACCGATCTAGATGCAGGTCCTAGTGTACAGAAGATCTTCGTCTTCGGCCTCTTCATTTGTTGATCCAATCATTTTAATCATCCAAGCAGTAGCTTCATAGCTGTTGATGTAATCAAAAGACGACGCCATTAATTTTCATCATTTGTCATATGCAGTTTAATATGTATATGTATTTCAAGAACCTTTCTTCTTTTACAAATGCTGAATTAGCCCTAAAATGACCAGAACAAAAAAAAAACATTATGTCAATACAACTAATATTCTTTAGTACCTAGGAACATTAGAACACATATGATCAGCTATCATCTATTTCCAGTCAACTATACAATAAAATCATTAAAGATAAAGATCCAAATATGAAGCAAAATACCTTATTTTTTTTACAAAAATGGGTTGATTCTTAACACATATCGAAAAAAACCGCACAATGTTAGATATCTTACCAAAGAAGCTAGGACGTTATCTTCCATGTATAACCAAAATCCATACAACATTGTGACACTGTTTAATATGTGCTTGTACCTGTAACAAATGATAACAGTTTAACCCTAAATCAATCGTCTTGCAATTTGTCCGAAAATGGAATTAAACAGAACAAACGATTTTCCGAGAGAGGTTAAAAGAGATACATTACCAACTAAAGTGGTGATACAAGTTATTGAACAATCAATACAATTTTTAAGCATTCACTCATTGTCTAACTGCTGTTGTTGTTTCATGTTGCTGCTGCTATTGCTTGTTTCCCTATGTTGTACAACAATTGCCATTTTTTTATAAAAATTAACCCAATAAATAAAAAAAGAAAAAACTCAAGTGGTGTGGACTCTTAGGTTCTTTGAATAAAGATAAAAACTTGAGAAATAAACAGTTAATTCACAAGGGCATTTAAACATTATCATGTATTAGCCCCACCATAAGCTACTGATGGATATCCAAATAAGCCTTGAATTTATTGTTTTTCATTGTAAATCAATTACAACTTTAAAACATTTGACTAATTAGAAATGTCGAGTTAAACGAAACCAATCAACATCATATTACCTGATGATAAACCACTGTTAAGAATTGCCACTGATGATAAACCACTGCTGCTACCTAAACCGCTGCTGTTAATAACCACTGCTGTTGATAAACCACTGTTGTTGACAAAGAACTGTTGCTAAGAGATGCCACTGCAACTACCTAAACAACTGTTGAGATATCCGAATGAACTCCTACATCTGGACTTAATTCACCTAGCAAATGGTACTGTATCCCTAAAACAATTTCTGAAGCTACTTGCAAGAGGCAAAAAAACTTTAGAAGACTTTCACCCTATTCAACACATTTGACCCATTTCCATTTTGCTAAGTATATTTAATTCAACACGCTTGAGATAAAACACAACAAAAATTAAGGCATTTAGTGGCTGCACATTCCATACCATACTACTAATTTAAGGGCTGCAAATTCCATCACTTTAAAAAAAACTATAATGATCATCAAGAAAACCGACCTAGGAAGTCTCTGCCATGAAGTGCATCAACCCATGTTTGATTCGAACGATCGCCGATCACCCTTGATTAGTGAAGGTGAAGTGTCATCACATGAAGCAACAATAAGTTGTGTGGCAAAATCTGGGTTCCTCTGCAAAACTGAGCATCGTCTTCTATCTGAATCTGAAAAATTGTAAATTGTAAAGTTATTACATAACTACTCAAATCTTCAGGCTTCATATCAGCATTACATCGCATAGCCATTATGCAAAGTTTGTGAAATTTACCTTATAATGGGTTTTTGCTTCCTAAGGTCCCAAACCACTAAAACAACAAACAAAATGTACAATCAGTTTTTCTAAATTGAATTTAGCTTAAAACTAATCTCAATTTTGGTGTGTACCAGTTGTTCCATTAACAGAAGTGGATGCCAAGATAGGTTGAACCTTCTTATTTCATGATAAGAATGATATTTCACCCTGTGTAGCAGATCCACTGCCCTGCAAATAGAGGTTTATCACTCAAAATATAAAGCTAAATGCTAAGTACTGTGTTTGTAGTATATGACTTCAATAATTCATATAAAACATAAAAACACATATGAATAGAATTGTAATAATCATGTTCATTTATAGACTCAATACTGTTACCTTGAGAGGTGGCAAATGTGTAGGTTCCGTTGGTTTAGCAATATCCCATATACAGATGTCGCCTTCTTCAGCACCAGAAGCAAGATGATTTGGTGAAAGAGAACTAAATTCCAAACCACGAAACTGAAATAAAAACGCCGCCGAATACAGCCATCAAAGGTTATTACTAAATGCCAAGTCTAAATGAGCCAACATTAGCTATTACATTCCAAAAACAGAACAACGAAACATAAAAACTTACAGGCCCTTTGTGTCTTGATAGGGTTTGAACAATAGAGCTTTCACTTTCCTCAGAGCTACAGTAAATAAAAACAAAAGCTAATGAGATGTGCATACTAATTTCCTTTACATCATGAATAGCATGACAAACCACAACACCACTTCAGATTTACAGAGCAAAAGCTCCATAGTCTAAGATATAAATTTCACATACAAAGAGAAGATTTCCACTCTACACAGATAGATGAAAGCTTGTGGTTAGAGCCCTAATCAGTTTCATATACATAAATGATTAAAATCAGTTTAAAAGAAATAAAGAAAAACAAAGAATAAACTGATCCCTAATCAGTTTCATATACATAAATGATTAAAATCAGTTTAAAAGAAATAAAGAAAAACAACAAACAGCAACAATATCAAAGAATTTTGCCCCAAATCAATTTAACCCTAAATCTAAACAGTTACTAAACATAATCAACAACACAAAATACATCAACATTCAAAGGTAAATCATATATACATATGAACCCTAAAACAATAATCACACATGAACCCTAAAACACGAACCCTAAAACATCAACCCTAATCGATTAAAATTAGTAAACCCTAATAATAATACACGAAGAAATCAGAAATAAGTCAAAACAGAGAAAAAAAAACTTTAATCGACAAAGAAATCAGAAAAAAAAACTAAAAAACAGATATGGAAAATCAGTTAAAGAAAAGACAGAAAAAAGATATATAAAGATCGATGAACTGAAATAAGAATAGAACATTGATTACCTTCGATTGGAGATGAATGAGAAGCTTCAATCGCCTGATTAGGGTTTCGGGTTAGAGGAGGCGATGATGAATGAGGGTTATGTTATGTCTTGTGTTTTTTAGAAGGGTATTTATATTTTTCGGGATTTTTGATTAAAAAAAAGAAAATTTTATTAATTCTCTCAAGGTGCCATGTGGCTTCACAAATGGAGGAGAGATAATTGCTAGGGGGTAAATGATTGCCAAGTGTCCAAAATTGCTTCTAAATATTATATGTATAGATTAGGGTTTGCATGTTCTAGAGTAATGAAGTGTACTTTTGTCCATCTTGGATGTTGATGAATCTTGACACATAAGCCTATTGAAACAACTAACCCGTTAATTCTCATTACAATCATTCATTTAATCCCAAATTATGATAGAAATCTAGGTTGCTGGTTGAACCCGATGTGATCTCCATATTTATTATCATTTTTTTGAATCAAATATTTTTAACCAAGTTCTTTATCATTAACCAAGTTATTGTTTTTCTTATTTTCAGTTATAATCTTGAATCATTCTTTGATTCGCAACCTTCAATTCAAATTCTTAAATGAACAACATTTGGAAAATTCATTATTAAATAACATCTTCATAATTGACAATTCATAGTGAACTATCACATTATCCACCAACCATAGATTCTTCGTAGTTCGACACCTTATTACCACTATCTATATAGTTTGAGGTAATTAGGACTTATAAATAATAGTTTTGACCAAACCGAAACTTCCGATTAGATAGTATGAGAGTCATACAACCTTCACAATGCTCGGACTCTACGTTGGATGTATTCTTACACATGTATCAAAACCTGAAACACCAAGGTCACCTGGTACTTAGCTAACTCATGAGGCCAATTGAGCTTGCCGTGATGAAAAAGACCGAACTCGACCTAAAATTTAAACACGTAACGATTATGATGTTGTTCAGTCGGTATCAGTTCAGTTTGGTACTAATTTCGGTAAAAATGTTAATCCATATTTACAAGAATAAAATATATTTTATTTTGAATACAACCCTTTTTAGTAAAAAGAATTTATACTGAAATATTAGAAAAACAAACTATACATAACCTTTTTTTTGAATTTAGTGAACATAAATTATGGCAACATAGGTGAGTAAATTATTATCAACCAAAATTCTGTGATGAAGTCGCATGTCAGTAATACAATCTATCAAATAAGCCTATGATATCCATCAAATATGAGTACATGACGTGGTTCGATCATGTATAATTATAATTATCATTTTTTATTATGCCTAACTATTGTATCAAATAGTCTGGTATCAATAAAACAAGTATAATAAGTACAATGGCATATTTAGTAAATATCCAACGAGACAAGATAGACACATGCTCCCGAGCTCCATTCCGATACCATAGTCCATGTAACATACAGTCATACACCTTTAGCAAGGTGATATTGTGGTAGCGACCCTGTAATTAAGGTCAACTCCCTATAACAACGACAAAAAACCCTAAGCCCACTATCATTTAGGGGCACATGATTCCAATATAATGACACCTAGTAGTTGTGGGGTTCACCAACAACCCACATGTCTTTTACTCCAAAAATCTAGACATAAATTTTTTAATAACCAATGATCAATTGATCATTAGGGGACTTAAATCTTCATGAGTAGTTGTTTATATGTTAACCAATGATCAATTGTAACATCTATCTTTGTTTCTCCCTTTTTTACACCTCCTAACTTGTAGGCTTCTAGTAATATTTATGAGGTGAAGATACCACTTTTCTTGAAGGTAAAACAGATATCGGTGTTTGTGTATCTGTGTTTGTGGGTAGTAAGGTGAGAAGAAAGGGAAAAAGTGTAGGTGAGACAAATGTTTGGCAAAGAGAAAAGCTCTTGCTATAAACAAAACCGCCCAAAAATCCACGACAATTACGATATTGCCATTGAGTTTGCATTAATACTATACTAGTTTTATTCTTCGCGCGCGTTGCCGCGCGTTCGCTGTCATTATTGTCTTGATTTATTAGGGTACCAATGCGACAATGTTAGCCTAAGCGACCACAAAAAAAATCTGGAAAAAAGTTTTGCCTCAAACCAGGTCTCGAACCTAAAACCACCGATTGGGGAAATGCACATCAAAGAGCCAAACCACCAACCCAATTTGTGTTTTATTCCCAACCCAACTATATTTAACATGAAATAATGATGTGGAGAAAAAAAATATAAAATGCCCCCATCTAGTCTCGAACCGGAACCTATGAACACTCATTGCAAAAGTGCACCTCAAACCGCTACACCTCCAACCAAACTTGTAACTTTACATGAAACATTTATACTCCGTATTTAACATTAAATAATGCCTTGAAAATGAAAAAAATCATTTAATAATGAATAATGTTGTGGTAAAAGAAAAAAAAAGAAACAAAATGCTCTTGCCAAGAATTGAACTCATAAATTTCCTCTTAGAGAAGTGAACCTCAAACCACTACACCACCAAACACTCTTGTGTTGTAATATGAAACTAATTGTATTTATTGTTAAATTAGTTCGTGGAAAACAAAAAATATATAAAATTGCTGACACTATTCATGAACAGTGCTACTGTTCATCATTGGTTTAAAATTATATATAGTATAATGTGAGAGGCGCCAACTTTGCAAAGTATATATACTAGGTGAAATCCCGTGTGAAACACACGGGAGACCGAGTCCTAACTTAAGGCCTGTTTAGTGAAACCAACATTAAGAAGCCAATCGTCTGCTCCTAAGAACACCTGTTTAGTACCGTCTGTTTAGTAAATCCCAAATTAAACAGTAGATCTATTGTTAAAAAGAAAAATTGTATTTAGTAACGTTTGTTCCTTTTACGATACCAGTTAATAATACTTATCAGATGTTTAATAACTGGAACTGTTACAACAAAGTCCTACTTTAAGCACTGTTTAGTAAAGACAAACATTAAGAACCATTTGTCTGCTCCGAAGAACATTTGTTTAGTACTATCTGTTTATTTCTTTATAAACAGTTGTTATTACTACCCAAAATATAAAAAAAAAACATAAAACAGACCAACTGTTATCCTCTGTTTAGTAAAACCAAAATTAAACAGTTGAACTATTGTTAAAAAGACAAACTGTATTTCCTAACCTCTGTCCCTTTCAGGATACCAGTTAATAATACTGATCAGAAGTTTAATAACTAGATCTATTACAAGAAAGGAAAATATAAATCTACAGGCGGATTAAGGCTCTGTTAAGATAACACATATAAATCTACATACGGATTAAAGCTCTGTTGAATAACACATAAAACTTAATACGAGTCAATTTAGCATCACAAAACATAAATAATCATATAAAATTTTGACAGACATACAAAACTAAAAACAAAAATAAATATAAACAACCTTTAACATCAACATAGATAGCTACTTAAAGGAATTAATAAACTTAAGTTTCAATTCCATTGAACCTTCAAGTTGTGCATGTAGATCTATAAATTTTGTCAAAAAATCTAGATCCTTACTCCCAGCTTCTGAATTGTACAACAACGACAAATCACGAACAGCAGTCGAAGGCATTGACTTCATAATCCCTTGCACATCATCTCGCTCAAACATGCCCAAGTGTAATAAACGTATTTTCTAACAAATATTTATTGCACATATGTTTCTATTTATAAGTTATAGTTGATCTTAGTTTTTATTTTAATTCTTTGTAAACTTTTCCACCCCAATTTTAATAATTTCTTAGTTTTCATTTTAATTCTTTATAAACTTTTCCACCCCAATTTTAATACTTTCCAAAAAAAAATATAAGAATATATTGAAGAAGTGGTTATGATACATAAAGTATTTTATATAAAGTATTTTATATAAATAACTGTCCATAAAAAAGATATTAAAACATTTATTCGCTTTACAGTACTTAGTATCAATTAATTAGTCATGAAAAATTATATGATATAAAGTCTCCTTAATATAAGAAGGGTAGGAAGTCATCACATCCTGACACATGTAAATCATAGTTAAGTCTAATAAACTCAATCCTAGTTGATTAAATGGGTAATTTAGACTTTTTTCTTTCGATAACCTCTTATTCAAATTCAATTCAGATTCAATTAATTATATTCGACAATCCAGTTTATAAGAAATTCAGTTTCAATTCAGGTTCGATTAATTATTTTTTATATTCGATTGAAATTTTTTAATAAATACCCAGTAATTAACAATAGTGGTCGACGATTATGTTATACTCTGTTTTTTCATCCAATTCCAGTAATTAACAGCAGTTTCATAATTTTTTGATATGTTTTTGCAGATTTAATCATAACTGCAATTGATTCAAACCTAGTTCTCGATAATAATGTGATGCTCGATAGTTTTTCTGATTACGCTTTTTATGAATGTTGGAAAAATCATGCACTTGACAAATGCTCTGATTCGAAAACCCACCACTTTGGAACAATGCTCTGTTTTTTAAACAAAAAAACAGAGCATGGTACTGAAAATCAATATATAATGAACTATATAAGTGCGTTTTTTGTTATTATACGTGCGTTTGTAAGTAGTATATTTTTTGTGATAACGCGCGTCTGTCATATGATTAACGTGCGTCTAATTAGTTGTTCAAAATGTTGGGTGCGTTCAAAATAATTCATGCGTGCGTTTGTTTGTTTTTGCAATTAATTGTTCAAAATATTGGATGCGTTTAAGTTTGGTGCGTGCGTTTGTTTTGAATTACAAAACAAAATAATGGTGCGTTTGTTTTGGTGGTGCGTGCGTTTAAATATTTGGATATGCCTATGAATATAATAATATTGGTGCGTTTTGCTTTGAATTAATATTGGATATGCCTATGGATATAATAATATTGGTGCGTTTGTTTTGCATTACACTCCATCTTCCTCATCACAACCACCATCCTCTCCATCACCATCGCCGTCACCAGTCACAACATAACCGCCATCCTATCCGACTTCACTGAATACAGTGAGATCAACCACTACCTATCAGACTCTCCAACGAAATTAACAGTCGCGAAACAATAACCGCCTTTGTTCTTAAAAACGACATCGTTTCATAAAAATACATGAATGGAGATATAAAAGATAGATATGTACGAAAAAGTTAATTGTCAGTTTTGTTGATTTCGGTTCGTTTTCGCTTCGGTTATTGCTAAACCCTAACATATCATTTTTTAAATTAAAGAAACAATAACAATACTATACTCAAAATAAAGAGAATAAAATGTTCGTTTAAACGGTGTCTTAATATTAACAAATTAAGAAAATATTAACATATAAAAAAGTTATGGAGGTTTAAAAATCGTGTGGGTAGTTGGTTAAAATAAGGGTGCAAAAGTATAATTTTTATTTAAATAAATAAAATTTCAGTAAAGTTGAGGGTATAATGTGTAAGTATTGTATAAAACACATATTTGCCCTCCAAAAATAGTTAACATGTACATTGTGTGTTGTACTCTAAGTAATTATACTTGTAAAACTTAAATTATAAGAGTCCTTGAAAATTGTATTATAATATAGCATAGATATGTGTCGATATAAATTCGAAGGCGTCTACTTTTACGTAATGTGAGTCAAATGGTGTTAAAACTTCTTGTTTTTGTATTACGCTTTTTCCCGGGTTTGATTGTTGTTCGATTGCTACATAGCAAGGTTTTACAACCCAGCCCCGCAACGCTAGTAATACGGTTTTATGCCCCCACCTCGCAAAGGGGGGGCTTAATTAAAACTAGTTATTCTTGGTATATATGTATATATAAGCAAAAGTTTAAAGGCAAAATATTGTAAAAAAATTGTGTAAAACTTGACTGGGTGTATCTCATGATATTACTAGGGTAGACAAAGCTTGAGTAGATAACCT
This sequence comes from Ambrosia x helenae, assembly GCA_030844895.1. NCBI lineage: Eukaryota > Viridiplantae > Streptophyta > Magnoliopsida > Asterales > Asteraceae > Ambrosia > Ambrosia x helenae. The sequence goes on from JAUTDX010001159.1 coordinate 26,275, forward strand.
AGATTCTGGTAGTTGAGATGCATTTTGTAATAGAGTGGTAACTATGTTTCTGCTTCTAAATGTTAAAAATAGTTCTACCTTTAGCTGCATATAAATGTGTACTTGTCTAAGCGAGTGCACCAAGCCATTACTTTATTTCAGTCTCCCTTGTAGCACCATTAGTAATTGGCTTATATTAACATTTATGTATAAAATACAGTTATTAATTTGAAGAAGTAATATGGTAAGAATATTTAATAGTATTTATAACTTAAGAACAATCATAATTAATATTATCATAATACTATTTTTTGAAAGGCAAATTATCATAATACTTGCTGCAGGTTTTACAAAATGGAATTCTCTCTGTGTTTTATTTTATTTTAAAGAAATATAATAACATTTTTGGAAAGAAAGGATAGATAAAGAAAAAAAGAAAAGAGGCACATGGTAATAAAAGACCCATGAATACTACTACCCATATCTCTGACTATGGAAACTTGGATTCACAGAAGATACATTAATGTTTTACTATCTATTCTTTGCTAAAAAACACCTTCTACACCTCCAACTACCTTCCAAAATACAAAACAAAACAACCTCTTCTGTTTTTTAGTACCATAATATCTCCATGTTTATAATCAGTCCTTCAATAGCATCCACTTATAAATGATTGGGAATTAACATATATCTATTTTACATCCATTTAATGCTACATCTAATCTATTCTTCCCACTTAACTTCAAAATAAATTACATTCAATCTTAGATAAAATGAGAACTACAAATAAATTGTTGTTACACACCCAATCTTAGATACTAAACATCTTAAAACTATGTCTTCTTATTTTATATATGTTAAAACTACAATTAGTTAGTTGAGTATGTATAAACTATTTTCTAATTTTCACTCTCCACATTAAAATTTCTTTCGACCATAATGTATCATGAGCTCGAAATTTTATAAGTATCACTACATAATCAATCTTGATAAAAGAAACGTTGTAAATGAAAAAAAAGATCAACATGAATAATATTATACACAAGTTTGCTTGTATTTAGATAAAATAATATAAACCATATGATGTAAGAGGTTGTATGTTTAATCTTCTATTATTCTCTATATGACAACCCCATATCAACTATCCTGCCTAAAATTTATCATGTGTTTTTTTATCTTATTCAACTTATCCTCATTTTTATGGTAAACAATAAAACATTATCATCATCCTAAACAAAATAACATATATTTCCAATTGAGATTTGGATGGTTGAATTCTATACGCCCAACCAAAAAATAAATAAATTAGAAAACAAAACAACAAATAAAAGGAGAGAATGTATTTTAACAGACAGTAAAGCTGGAAGGTAAGTAAAAAGTAAAAAAAAAAGATAATAAACAGAAAAAAAAAAAAAAAAAAAAAACAGAAAGTGTATCAATATCACAAGGCCGGTGGTGGCCGGCTAAACCCAAGCTGACCTAGTTCACCAGAACCGGACCCTGAACCCGAGCCACCAGATAAAAGCTGAACAAGCTCAGCCATGGCTCTAACCTGCATCTCAAGAGCCGGTATATAATCAATAGCTTCTTCTAACACAACTGGAAACGGTTGTTTCCTACAACCGGGAACCAACCCACCAAGAACACGTGACTTCCTTTGCACAGCCGGTAAATTCTTTGTTTTCAGCCTTAATATACTCACTCTAGGCTTCTTCAACCGGCTATTGCCGGTAGCCGTAGCAACCAATCCTCTTTGTCTTTTATTATTCTTCATAAACTTCAGCTTCAATTTGTTTGTTAATATCGCTCTGCTCCACCGCGTACGGCCTTTGGCCGTCGCGGCAAGGATCCGGTCCGCCGCCTCACGGACTGCCCGTCCGTTGCGACGGCGGACCGGATCCTTGGCAGACGTTGTTTGACGGACGTGACGGACAGCTTGTAGCAGCTTTGAGCTGTAAAGCTGCCGTTGCACGTCCGATCTCCATTGTGTATCGTTACACAAGTTGTTCTGATCTCTAATATTAATATTATTATTATTATTAGATTGCATTTGAAACTTCTTCCTCTTTCTCCGTTTGGATGAATTGTTTTGAGTTCTGTTTTCGGTATTTGTTATTGGATTAGGAACTGTGGTTGATGACGCCATTAACAGAAAACTATTTGCAAAGCTTTGGTCTGATCTCAGTCTTGTTGACGATAATAAGTTCCTGTAGATTCAAAGCGACTTGTCAGAAACAGGAATCGATTCGAATCAACAAAATTTGTAGTGGAAAACGAAAACTACAGATTCTGTAAAGCTATTCAGTTATTCACATCGAATATCTTCAACGAGTGAACGAATAAATGATACAACAAACAAACTGATAACACAAACAATCATCTAACATAGATTTTCTTCAAATTTGGAATAAAATCAATTAGAAATTGAAAATAAACTGATAACACAATCAAATATCGTTTTTTTAATCCAAAAAGGGTTGCGTCGTGGCTTGTTGCCTGTTTACCTGCCGCTTTACGTTGTTTTAGTGAAACGTAATACGAAGATTTTCTTTTGGATGTAAAAATCAAACATCGGTTTTGCTAACAAAAAGGTTGTGGCGCAGCTTGTTGCCAGTTTAGGACGTAACACAAATATTTGACAATCAAATAAAAACGACTAACAAACTGATAAACCAAATATTTAACAACAATTTTCTTCAAGAATACGGCAAAATTAAACACAAACAACAAACAAACTAATAACACAACCATCTAACAATAATATTATTCAAAACAACATAAAAAACAATGATTCAAACTAGAACTAAAAGGATGTATTACCTTATTGGAATAGTATGAGAGCAATTGAAAGGATTGCAATGAAATGAAATGAATGGATTATAAATTAAGAGACGTATGTATAATTGGAAGAGAGATAGAATAGAGGTGGTATATTATAAAGGAAGGGGGAGTTGGAATCACATGGGAGCACGCCTTGGACAGTTCTTTAAAATCGCATTTGTGTATTTACAGGTTAAGTCCTTTAAGAATGGTTGCTTTACGTATTTCGTCCTTTGTTTTTGTTTGGTTATATTTTGGTAGTGGTGGCATGGACCCCATTGGCATTAGGTTGCCTAAACCTCGTGGCCTTCTTAATAAACAAATAAAAGTGTTCAAATAACATAATTATTATGTGTTATATTTGTATTACCATAGTAATTGTAAGTTGCGTGCGTGTTTCAGCGGAACTATTAACCGAACTAAAAGTAGATTTGAAAATATTAAACATGGACACCAGTTGTAGCTTAGCTTGTTAACACGAAAAAATTAGACCGAAATGTTAAACATGTGAAAGAATAACCAAGTTGAACTAGGATTTGTGCGTTTCAATGGAGCCACATACGCGAGTTACAACGTGTTAACTTGCAAATACAGATCAAAATGTAAAACGAAAATTTTGTAAAAGATGAAAATTATAGGAGACCAGTGTTTAAAATGGAAGAGTGTTGGCTTAAATATCGGTTTGTGACAAAACTATAAAATATAAAATGTATGGCGGTTAAAAGTAAAAAAAATTAAAAAATAACAAAACTGGGTACTATTGCTAAGTTGGGAGCAAAAGGTGTATTGTTGGGACACACTGTTTAAAATGGAAGAGTGTTGGCTTAAATATCGGTTTGTGACAAAACTGTAAAATATAAAATGTATGGTGGTTAAAAGTAAAAAAAAATTAAAAAATAACAAAACCGGGTACTATTGCTAAGTTGGGAGCAAAAGGTGTATTGTTGGGACACACTGACTAGACCCCAACAAGCTGCACCTTACCCAAGACGAGGTAGGCAACTCGAGCGAAATCGAAAATCTAGCCTAGTGGCAAGGTGACGGGCGCAAGCAAAACAGGTCATAGCCAGATTTGGATATGAAGGCTTTGTTGAGAGCAATCCCTTGACCAATTGGGCAACATATCTAGGTACGATAACATGATAAGTGAAAATAGAGAGAGAATTGAAGGATTTTGAAGTTGTTTTAGCTTTCTAATAGGGATGAGCAAATAGCCCCGAATACCGAAACCGATCCCGTCCCGAACCGATCCTGTACCGAACCGATACCGAACCGAGGGTGTTCGGGATTGGTATCGGTACCCACTTTTTAGGTTTTTCGGGATCGGTATCGGTACCATACCGATACCGTCTCGAGCTCATCCCTACTTTTTTTTTTTTTTTGAACGACAAGTGGTGCAACCGGTGGAGCTCCGGCTAGCACCCTGGGCCAGCCTGTACTGATTACCCATTCCACCTGGATTTGGGATCTCCACAGGTGAAACCCTCACATTTGATAAATATGGCTCCGACGAGAATCGAACCCTCAACCTCCACATGACCTCCACTCTAGCTCTCCCAAATTTCACCAATTGAGCTAGGCTTCATTGGCTATCCCTACTTTCTAACATAAGTTAAACAAGGACATTGCTTTTGTTATTATTATTGGTGCGTATATCTTGATTTTAAAGTGTGTATTATTGGAATTTTGGTAAAGTTAACTTTGATAATTGTCTACATGTATAAGCTTTTAGTAGTAGGGTATCTAGGGTCGTCTAGTTCTTGTAATTTGATCCCACATTAAGTTGTCGGTAGTTTAAACAAATTTTTAAAAGAAAGTCTATTGTGAAATGTATATGTAAGGTTCTTGTTCCCCAATAGCATGTTTACACATGCATTCTGATTTTGACATACCACCATTAGGCCGTCCATTGCGAACGCGCGAGCAGCACGACGCGAACGAGGTTTCAACGTTGGTGCTCACCCCTAGCCACAACAGCCCTGGCGTGAGCACATGTGAGGGCGGTCGCGTGGATTAACGGTAGAAAGTGAACTTTGGTCGCGCCAGTACTCACCCCCAACCACAACAGGGTCAATTGACCGGGTTACTTGATAGTCACGTCGGTGGCTCGCTCCCGGTCGCTCGTGCAACCACGACGGACTACCTTACTAAGTAGCTTTTGTGGTATATTTTTTTTCCTAAAGTTTTGTGTTATAGGCCATGGTATTTAGGCTTTGATATGAATTTTTAGTGCTCTTGAGTATGGTAGATGCTTATGGGTGTGTTTTGCAAGATCTTTTATGTTCATTTGATTAATCACATTGGTTGTAAGGGTTATTATCTGCGGGTAAGTCACAGTTTAAGCTTAGACTGAAATCTTCCTTTCTAAAGTTCATCCAACTAAGAAATCTAGAGCTGAATATTTTATCTCTCGCACCTTTCAAGAGCTGGACATACAATGTGATTAAGCTTAGACTAAAAGTACAAGTTGTAGTTTTACTATAAACTAAAAGAGTAAAGTTGCAAATTTATGTAAATTAGAAGCTGGAGATTAGTTCATGTTCAAATCATGAATATCTATGTTATTAGCCTTCATACTTCATTCCTACACCGAGGAAACATGTTGCCTATGTTCTCATGATCTTCACCAATCATACTCAGTTAATCCCATCAATAGCAAAGCTAAGATAGCGTATGAGGAGGGTAAGATGTACGTAGACACCCTTACCACTAACCCGTGTGAATTGAAAGGCTGCTTCAGTGAGACCCCCGGCTCGATAATGGTTTTGCATCAACCGTTCGACATAAGGCACGTAACACTTAGCAATCGAGACAAGCCCGATTGATGCATGTACCCCTTTGTCTTTTGGATATCAACGACATCACTTGATGCATGACTAAATATGTTATCTACGTATATGAGTTTTTATGATTAATTGGAATCTTACAAGTGAATCAAGACAAAGCACCCCTCTAATATAATTGGATAATCTTTCTGTACAAGTGTGTGAGATAATTTGTACTATAGTTAGAAGAGTCGTTAGCAAAAGATTTCTTTAGAACATACGTTAAATATGTTATCTACGTATATGAGTTTTTATGATTCATATTCATCATCGTTTATCATTATCTGTTTTTCTCATTCTCATGGTAAATCATTTACTTTAAATTTCAATAAAAAAAGGTTTTGGTTAAATTCATCGGAATTTTATATATTTCCACCATCACAACACCTTGCATTCATGGGGATTTTCAGTAGATTCTTTTGTCCCCCTTAAAGATATAATAGAAATAATAATACAATTAAATTTTCGTTCCTTTCTTTTATTTCGAACAATTATCTAAATTTATCAGTGTTATTTGTTATTTGCTTCCCCATGGAAGAATAATAACTTTTTGCATCAATTAAAATAAGCAACTTTAATTTTGTATATGGGATATGAATGAATATTAGCAATGTTAAATAAAATTTTCATATATAGATTTTTACTAAAATATATAATCTATATATCACATTATTAAATCGAAAGTGAACTAGTAGTGATAGGCAAAAAAAAAGTTAGATTATGTTAATTTGTTGCAACTTGCTAGTGGCTGTGTAGAGTATATACTTTTGTATTAAAAGCCTACGGCAAACAAAAATGTAACTAGTTTTATCCGCCCCGCGTTGCGGGGCGCCACTTGAATTTATACCGTCTAATAATAATGTATTATATTCGATTGGCTAATTTTAAGACAAAGTTTTCGTTAAAACGTAAGCCAATTTAATTTTTTACCGATACGTACTAAAAACACTATTTTAAATGCGACTCTAGTCCCTACAAAATTAGACCAGATCATCATGAAAAAATAAGTTTACAAACCGAATTACCAGAGAATCAATAGCATTTAGAAAACCTAAATTAATTAATGAAAGTAATTTAAATTACATATAAGTTACTAACCAATAAGAACCCACAACTATCCATAACATACTAACTATTCGTAAAGTGCTAATTTATGTTGTTACGTAGCGTAAACCGTAATAAAAATGCATCTTTATATAAGTGTAAAAAAATTATAATACGAAAACGTAATTTATATTGTGACGTGATGAAAATCATTATAAAAATGTGTCTTTATAAAAATGTATACAATGGAAAAAAATTATGAACACACAAATACAATGGAAACTAAAATAACCACAGTAAACTCATTTGAAAAAGCCAATGATCTCCAGCCCAGCTGGTTTGAGGTGGGAAGGTTTACCTCCTTGGAAGGTTCCTGCCCGGGTTTGGTCTCAGGTTCGATTCCCACGTTCCACCGAAAAAATAACCGTTGGGTTTGAAAGGAGAAATCCGTGTGGTTCCTTTGGATTCGATCCTGGGCAGTGGTCGCTTTGCAACATGGGATTTACCGCTGAAACACTACTCTCCAAAAAAAAAAAACTCATTTGAAAAACTTTAATAATCACTTAATTTATTTTCCTTTATGTGGGCTGCTTTTTTTAAACTATTCTCTGTCACAATCCATTTCTTTTCTCATCAGCTTGCGTCCCTCTCTCCCCAATATTCTCTTCATCATCTCTCCCCGTGACGATGATTTTCCATCACCGCTTCCGCCACTCCTCTCTTATAATGCCATCCCGTCACCATTTTAGAGGAAATGACCAAGGTTTTCAAGCGACAACCGCAACAATGGAGCCAAGTGCTGGTTACCATCAGGTAATATACGTTAGTTGCCGGATTCCGCTAACGACATAGTTCTCGGGAGACGGCAGAGGTCCTAACGTTCCAGCCGCCTGCCACCACACAACATGGACTCACTCACTCGCTGTCTCTTTGTCCCAACACCCAACACAAACCGACGTGGATTTCAGTCACGTATCCGTAGATCTGATGTTTGACTCATGGGATTCATCAACCGACCAACATCTTTGTCTTCGTTGTTAACGTGCCACCAACCGTTGCCACAACAGGAGGAATAGCACCGCCTATGCCACCATCCACCACCACCGCCATGTGACAGGGAAAGAAGGCTGAGAGTACACGAATGATCATGGTGGTTAGGTTGCAGACAGGGAAAGAAGAAGTTTTAAAGGGAACCAAAAATACCTAAGAAGGCTGAGAGTACACGAAAATTACGAAAATGCCATTCTTTAAAGGGTCCAATGAAAAGGTGACAGGTGGCTGCACATGTTAGCAGTGCTCACTGGTCCTAAGACCTACTCAAATTGTTATATTAGATAATATATACATCACACGGAAATAATATATATTACATGGAAAGTGATCTAGTGATAGATAATAAGTAAAAAAAATTGATTATTTAATTTGTTGCAACTTGTTAGTGGCTATGTAAATTTTATAATTTAATATCAAAAGCCTACGGCAAAATAAAAATAAGAATTAATTATTAGTGGATTATCTATTTTACTATTTTATAACTATTGAAAATTACGCCATTGTTACCGAGTTTTACAAATGGTTTGTACTAATGGTGAAATTATTTGTAAATGTTAACGCAAGCAGTATAATTTCTAATAAATATGTATAAAAATATCAAAAATGGTAAAATACGGGTACTAACCATGCATTAATTCTTAAAATTAGGCCTGTAAACGAACCGAACGTTCATGAACTGTTCGTGAACTGTTCGGCGGGAAGTTCGTTTATGTTCGTTTATTTAAATAAATGAACGAACACGAACACAATTTTTTGTTCGTTTAATTAAACGAACGAACATGAACACACGTTGTGTTCGTTCATTTATGTTCATGAACGTTCGTTTATGTTCGTTCATTTATGTTCGTTTATTTTTGTTCGTTTAATTAAACATAACTTTATTTTTAGTATTTATTTCCTTTTGTTAAGTAACCTTAATTCATATGTTCTAAAAACTTAACCCTAACCCTAACATTCTAAACATATCACTTCACAGCCCCACACTTGACAGCCGCTCTCCACCTTAACCTTAACGTTCATTTATGTTCATGAATCACTATTAACTTGTTTTTGTTTTGTTCGTTTATATTGATCATTTGTGTTCGTTTATGTTCATGAACTGTTCGTTTAGGTTTAAATGAACGAACATAAACGAACACGAACATGACAAATTTCTTAATGAACGAACATGAACACAAAAATGTGTTCGATTATGTGTTCGTGTTCGGTTAAAGTTAAATGAACAAACACGAACACGCCTGTGTTCGTGTTCGTTCGGTTCGTTTACAGGCCTACTTAAAATATAATCTATATTACATACAAAGTGTAGTAGATAATAAGTTTATTTCTTTTTTGAACGGAAAGCATGATTATATTTCTATCAAACAACCATTTTTGTCTAGTGATGACTATTTGGTACTGAGTACCGGTACCATATCGATAGATCTGATACGATATTCAGTACCCACTTTTTTATATATTCGGTATCGATACTTTCAAGTTTCATCCCTACTTTCGTTAAGCAGCTAGAGTGGACAAGAAACAAATACACCAGGATATACACTCTCAAAAATTAAAATTACATCATAAGTAAAAAGGTTGATTGTGTTCATTTGTTGCAACTTAATTGCCAGTGTTTATGTAAAGTATATAACTTTGTACTAAAAGCTTCTAGCAAACTAAAAGTAATAATTCTACATTATATAACTTTGTACTCAAAGCTTGTAGCCTTTGGCGAAGGACAATCAGCGACAACACAATAGCTTAGAGGCAACTTTGAAGGGCAATGGCGACGACATTTGTCGCCTCTATTGCACTGTTTCCTTATGGTGCATCTTAATGTATTATTAATAATAAATAATTCTAAGTTTTAGCCATGAGAACAACATACCCGTGTAAGGCACTACTCATATTTGTGATCTTTAGATATAGACAAAATAACATCAATTTGTGACCTAATTATATACTCCAACGTCAGGTGCGTATTGGTCCAAAACGTTCTTTTTCGCATGCTTTGCTGGAATGCCAAAATTACATATCGTGGAGCTAGTTTGGCACATTAATTTGATATTTATTTTTGTACTAGTCTACGAGAGAATTTCTATTATAGTTAGACGAGTCGTTGTTAGCAAAAGATATCTCTAAAAACACATATTAAATATTTTATGTACGTATATGAGTTTTCGTGATTCATATTAGTTATCGTTTATCATTGTTTGTTTTTTCTCATAGCTAATTTCATCAGCCAAAGCCCTGAATCTGGTTTAGATATGTCAGGACCGAGTCGAGTATAATAGTATATCACCAGCTTGACAAAAATTCAAGTGCAAGATCCTTGGGTTGTGCTTGGTAACAAGTATGAACAATTTAAGAACAACAATGCATGCAAAAACAAGTTGTAGATTTGGTTAAATGATTCAATGATTGATATAAAACATAGCTCAAGTGTTTACAACCAATTACAGATTATAAAACCTTAGATTCTAGACAAACACACCTTGGACTGACCGAGAATGACCATACTATTGTTTTTCTTGTCAATATCCGCTTTATATAGTCTCTGCCATTTTCCCAAGCCCTAGGGGCGAAGGGGTTTGAAGTACACGAAGAGGTCCAGGCGAAGGGGTCATCTCTTCACCCAAAAAACCACACGAAGGGGTGAGCCATTCGTGTGTGAGGGACCTCTTCGCTATACTTAAAGACAAAAATACTCTTAACATAAAAACGAGCTAGAAAAATCAAAATAACGACCAATTAACATTAATACTAGGCTATGGACATATTACAAACATGTACTAACAAGATTAATTTCTTGTTATTTGTTGTAGTGGCTCATGTGGTATAGATGGTATAGATATGATGTGATGCATAAATTAAAACATGATGTTTATAGTTTGGGGATCTAGTCTCTTGTTGGTCCTGTTTATTCCTTTTGTTATGAATTTTGGCAATTCGAAATTAAATAAAAAGATTAAAAAAAAAAAAAGATGAGTTCATCAATGCATATCTTATGGGAAAATCAATAGAGCTTATTAGAAAAGTGAGGCAGGTGTGGTCCTCGTCTTAAAAGATGTCTCTTTAGGAAGAAAACAATAATCTTTGTTTTCCACATACGTAATATATAAAACATGACGAGTGTTATCATCTAACGAAATCCTAAGCATTAAAAATTACATGTACCATATTAAGAACTACGAGAATTTAAAATTACATGTTATCTACACGTAGCTAAGTCGATTGACATGTAAATATTGAATATTGAAAAGAGATTCAAATAAAAACAAATAAGAAAATCGAAAACCGTAACAACTATTCTTTAATTTTCTTTCATTTGATTTGATCTATTCATATGTGAATGGTCTACGTTGCTCACATGGGATATGTCGAAACACATGCTTATTCACACGTAAATTTGTGCTTTAAAAAATAAATTCTTCTTATACGAATTTTCACCAACAATCACATATTTATGACCGTTATGTGAATTAACACGTAATTGTAAGTTCTCAAATTCTCATAGTTATCCTCATTGCTTTCACTTTTATTATATATTTATATGTGTATATAATGATTTCTCTAAATAGTATAAATAAAAAGTCATTGACACATTCTTTTTTTTCTTTTGTTGCATAAATGATATATATGTAATGCAATAATGGTATCAAAGGGTTGCATTACTTTTATGCAACGATCCATCACATCTATTAACACTTTTGTATTGATGCACTATCTTTAAAAGTTATGGATAAGTTTTCAGGATGGCAGGATAGTTAATCATACTATCATATCAGATTTGTAAAATTGTGTACTATACCGTAGTCTATTAAAATCACACGTTGAGATTTTTAAAGCATTTTTACCATTATAACTTTTATATAATTTAATTACACAAGAAAAGGAAAAATATAAAAACCAAAAAGGAAAATCACTTAAATAAACACTAGCATGTTACCAGCCGCGCGTTGCGGCGGCATCATAACGTACGATAACTCGAATTTATATCATCGAAACGCATAATAAGTAGAAGTTATACCAACTCGAATCCATACAAAATTTACTTTTAGAAAATAACAACAATATAATTGTTTAATTTAAAGATAATAAAACCATCAACGTCAATAATCAAGTGTCATAAAATTCTATGAGTGAGGGGTTAACGTATATTTTAGTTTTTGTTTTAATTACAAAAGGAGAAACAATTTTGTTTCTGTTAATACTTGATAAAAAAAACTAAATATAAAAAGGGCCGATGGAAACTTTGTATAATGATTATGTTTATATATAATAACAACTTAAAATATACAAATTTAACTAAATCCATAAATTGCACGTAATGAATATCCTTATTTATAATTTTACAAAATCAACAATGTAAAAGTTGTTCAGAGCATCACATTTTACTATTTTAACTCAAATAGTCAAATCAAATTTATATTTGCTTCACGTTTGTCCTTTTGTATTTTAAAACATCACTCTTTCTAGTTTCTATTTACCCTCTCCTCTACCAAGGAAAAGCCACCGGAATGAACCCCCACTCTATGGCACATTTGTCATCCTACTGGTCGTCATCCTCCGGCGACGGACACCGGCAAAAAATCACAATATGAGAAACGACTTCTTCGCAACCCACCACCAGGCCACCGTCGCTAAAAATCTGTGAACCACCGTTTTCTCCGACTCAGCTGTCAAACTCTTAACCCATAGCCGCCACCATCACCAACCGCCAACCTCTACATTTACAGAGAATACCATTCATCTGTCGTTGGTTCTTTTCCCTCCTCGCCACGTCCTTTGCGTGCCTCGCCAGTCGCCAATGGAAAACGACTCCCCCATCTTATTCTGAGGTTTTCGTTTTGTGAATAAATAAACCACCACAAAAAAAAAACTGTAGTTGCTACAGTAGTATTGTAGCACCGACATTGTATTTTAATACATAATAATAATAATAATAATAATAATAATAATAATAATAATAATAATAATAATAGAGATGACTTGCATTAGTCATTTGTACAATTGTAATCAAATGTGGCACATAGGGGCATAAAGGGAAGGATTTGGCAAAAATATAGTTGTTTACCTTGTGACCTTTTGTATACCATCTTAAAATGATGGTGAAATTACCTTCTTACCCATCTCTCCTCCTTAATAAGGTAAAATATAAAAACCAAAAAGGAAAATCACTTAAATAAACATTGACTACCTTTATTTACCAAAATGAACATATTTTACGGCTAAACTCTAGGGGGTTTACAAAAAAAATATATATATATAAGTGCAGTGAGTAACACTTGTCTTTAATGGCTAAACTATAGCCGTTTAAAAGATGTGGCCCTAGCCTTTAAACCAATAAAGCATGTAAACATGTCCCAACACTGAATCGACTGACATTGCTACTACAAAGTTAACCGGCTAAATTTTAGCCATGAACTTTAATTTTGTTTTATTTAGCATGCCCCTAAACCTTAGCCATGTTTAGCTCTTCTCAAATTAAACCCCTAAAGTCTAAAAAACCCAAAATTATTTAGCCCCCTAAAGATTAGGGAGTTAGGGGGAATAATTAAATGGCTAGAAATTAGGGATGAAATAGAAGTTAGGTGGAATGACTGGAACTTAGGAATGAATGGAAAAATAGCTAGAAGTTAGGGGGGGGGGGGGGATGGTTAGAACTTAGGGATGAAAATGAAAGATTCGGCTAAGAAAAAAGGTAACACTAAAAGTTAGGGAAACGATTGGTTGCTAACTGGATGGATATCACAGCCAAAGCTTAGCCGACCGGACACAGGTGAACCCCCTAGAGTTTAGCTGGAAACATGTATATTTTGGTAAATGGAGGTCGTCAATGTTTATTATAGTGATTTCCCAAACAAAAAATGAGTGGATAGTAGATTACTCTATTACCAAAGGAAAATTTAAAAAAAAAATGTATACAGTTATGGTTTTGGTTAACTAGTATGAATATTTTTAAAACTGATCTTATACCAAGTCTCTTACCCGGTTGCATACCCGAATGCCCGTCTCATTATCCGTTCTGAATGTTTCTAGCTTATCCATTAGGTCCGAGTTCGTTTACCATCCCTAAGTAAGTTATGCTACGTGTGCCGTACTCCTTTTTCACCTTTTTTTTACTATAAGCTTTTTTTATTGTATTTACATATATATTGTCGTGTTTTTGTAATGATATTGGTACTCCTCACAACACACTTGATGAAAAATGATGGGAACATGTGATAAAAGAATAGAATGTTAAAGAAATAAACAAAGCAGTATGATCTGCCAGAGTGTTGGCCCCCTACAATGAGACCGCCATGTGAAAAGCTAAAAAACATCAAATAATACAAAAAGCCTGAAAACAAATTGGTTTCATAGTGACTGTCAACTAAATTCATTTATTGTGCATGTACAATCAGTTTCAAAGGGTTTCCAACCAAGGGCTAGCTTATAGGGTTAACCAGGCTTCAGTTATGGCTAAGTCTTGAAGATAAATAAGTCAGGTCGAGTTGACTCAAAACTATTTACTAAGATAAAATTTGATCCCCAACTTTGCCCTAGTAAAACACGATCTAGATTATTTGAAAATAACGGAGAGAAGAAATTTTTGTTTGATGTGGTCAGCAATCTAGCTCTTGGTCGAGTAGGCCATTATCATTCTCTGGGTGAAATTAAGGATGACAATCAAACCCCAATTCGATGGGTAAACCCGAAACCCGATACATTTAGAACGGGTTTAAGATCGGATAATTAGGTATAGGTCCGAGTTTGAGATTGGTTTTTGTTAAAGTGTAACATGAATTAATTTTTGTAAATCAACAAAGCCACACAAGGGGTACATGTAAAGGCTTTTTCCTAATTACGGGGTGATGCCCAACAAATAACGAGTCAATTAGCACTGATATGTTTTAAGGGTGCCTTGGCACCCCTGACCCACACATGTATCCGTTCATGTGTAGTATAGGTGAAGCCACTACACAAGTACACATAGTCTTATAAGCAAACTAGGCAGTGACCCGATATCAATTTTGTGTTATAAAAAAAAGTTTGTTACATTTTGTTTCAAAGATTTTGAAGGAATGGTAATAGTTTACTCGAGTTTTAATATATCTAGAATTATATTGTTGGTTTTAAAAAGCGAGAAACACATTGAGGTGGCAAGGTCTAAAAAGGGGCAAAAGCACAAAAATGGTGTGCTTTTCATAAGCGAAGCGCAAATTGATTATATATTTTATTATATATATTTTAAAGGTTTTTAGCATATTAACTAAAATATAAAAACAAACTAAAATATAGCTATAAACAACGTTTATACATGTTTTAACATATAAAAAACTACATGCACTACCTAAAAAACCTATTGTACAACATTTTGCTGCCCAAATAAGAGCCATGTACATGAGGCGCGTGCCATAGTTGCGCCTCAGGCCAATCTTTTGCCTAAAAAGCACGCCTCACATGCGCTTCATGTATAATGTGCGCCTCATGTCACTTAAAGCGATGCCCTTGGCGCCTCAGTGCACCTAGGTGCACTTTTTAAAACCAAGATTATATTTATTGCTAAACAGTGAAATCGTATATCATATCCTATTTTAATTATGCCCGTTTAATACGCAACTTTCTCCGAGTATATCATATATACCCATTTATGTGATTCAAACTACTCATTGAGATTTCAATATCCGAAAATCTTAAATTCACCTTACAAACCCACTTGGAAGATCAAATATCTAGTTACACTTCTAACAACTAACAAGTTTATACTTTTAGCATTCTTAAGTTTCTAACAACTTCTAATACGTTTATTGTATCTTTCAGATTTAACCAATTCATTCAAATTATTATGCTAGTAAAGGAGTGGGGAATCAGATACGATAATCAAGCGAGTATCACCTAATAACATACATTTTAAGGCAACAAAAGTTTTAGTAATTAATCGCATATTTGGTCTCATACATGTCTCGAACATGCTTAGTTGAGAATTTTTCAACAAGTATAATTGTATTAAACAATATAAAAATATTAAAAAAGGAAAAAAAAAAAAAAAGGCTGAATATAAGAGCAATATAATTAATAAAGAGAGGAAAAAGCTGAAGATGCTTGATGAATTAATTTAAATTAAATAACCTAATTAAAGAATTTATTCCACATTATATGGACCCTTAGACAGGTTTAGTTCACAAGTAATCAAATCCTTATGCACTAAGTAGGAAGCTTAGATTAGCAGCAAGGTAAGGTTCTAGACAGCTTAAACATAAGCTTCATTGCTTCAATTTAATTCCTAAACCATTAATTTTTAAAATTAGTAATATAATTTTATTGAAGGTTTGTTGGATTACACCAAGTGATTATCCATAAGTACAGCTAAGACTGAATTCTAAAGTTGATTGAAGTACTTAGGATAATGAAGGTTATAAACATGAGATAATGTCATTGGTAATCCAGCCAAAAAAAGTGGTTTTACTTTTATCCAGTATATCAATAATTGGAAGCAAACTGTGCTCTTGGCCATATTGTTGTTTGGTTAGATTCATTACCAATAATTTGTTTTTATTCTTGTCGTTTATTTGTATATGTAAATTTTATTAAACATTATTAAATGCGACTTGAATTGTAAATTAAAAGAGAGGTTGATTTTGAAAGGTTAAAGTATAAGAAATCGTATACGTTGTATACCCTATCAATAGAAACTTTGTTGGCCTAAGAGTCAACATACATTACATACCACCCTCTAGTTGCATGATGTTACATATGTAAAAAGAAACACGCATACGACAAGTAACTAGAACTACACGCGGATACAACTTAGCTAAATCATTTCGGCATGCCTAACTCGGCCTAAAAAAGTTTATTCGGATAGATATTTAATTTATAAAAAGGTTGTCTAAAATAATCATCTAGGATTGTAACCCATAGAATAAAAGTCAGTACCCAAAAATGAGTTAAGTCTCTATGATGGTGCGCATTAGGATTAGACTTTTGTTTTTAACCTGAAAGCATAACTACTCGTTATAGGAGAACTCACATGGCCACATCAACACTAGGCTAACCAATGAGATCATGTAAGTGTAGCTCACACTAGGCAGATAACCTTCAAATGGGGTTAAAGACATTGTTTCCCAGGACCATTAGGATCAATTTTGGATGAAAAATTAAGTACGAGTATGCACCGATTGTGTAGGGACTACGTAGAACAGAGGAAGAGAAAACCAAAATAGGCACAAAATAGAATCTATTCCACGCTTTACAAATGATGTACACGAGAGTAATTATACCCTTATATAATGACACTTAATTAACCGACTTAACATACTAATCGACACACCCATAAACAAACAGACACGGCGTTTACAAATTTCTATTCTATTTGACTTTCTAATCAGTCATAGTTTGAGTTTTAATTACACTAAATTGATTAAGATTTCTTGAATAAATCACTTCCATCAGACATAAAATCAGTAAAGCAAACTAATACCTGTGACCCATCTAAATTTTAAAAGACTGAATTAGATAGCCATCTAAATTTAAAAGGGAAAAAACATTGGACATGACATAACAAAAAGACAAAATGAAGGGGACCCCACTACACATTAATGGGACTACACCATGTTACAATAAAGATAAACCTCCTTTAATAAAATGCTATTGGCCATAGGGAAAAAAGATCCCACTAATCACATGGGAGATTATCATTGTAACGATATAATGATCCCTTTTTTAACAAATGCCAGGCAAACAGATTAGATGGACCAATCATTTAGGTTCTGTTAGACTTGTGATCCAGTGGTTGATGGTTGTTAATACTTGTGTAAAATATCATACAGATTCTAAATTCAATTCTTACACACATTTTTATAAAGGTTTATTAAAGATGTGTTGGCAGAGTTTCATCTTATTCTAAGCAGAATGTTCAATCAATTAGGCTGCTGCTATAAGTAATACTAAAACAGAATATAATAAAGGACATGAGGATGAGCAAATGGCAAATAGAATGATGAGAATCTTACAGTTTTGTAACTGTTGAGCAGACAGTTGAATCAAGTGGTCAACATTTTAGGTTGGTGGAGGGCCATGATAGCAGCTTTGAACATCTGAAAAGAGGAAGAAACCAGCAGAGCCAAGAAGCATTACCAGCATATAGCTCAGAACCACAAGCTTTACTTTCTTTGAGAACACACCGACAACCGAACCTCTGTCTTCATGTGAACTGCAGAACTGTTCGATCACCATCTTGATTAATGTGTCCAGAAGCTTCTTGTGATTGGTGTCTATGTCAGATGAATGTAAGACTTGAAACATGGATTCCTTTAGATGCTTTGTCAGTGCTTCTAGCTTAATTGATTTTGTTTGGTCTGTTGTAGCTCCATGAACCACAGCAGCGTCAGTAGTTATTGCTGTTGTTGATGATGATGGAGTTGTTTCAACGGTTGTTATGGATGACTGGGGAGTTGTTTCAGCAGGTGACTTGGATGAAAATGGAGTCGCTTCTAGGGACCCATACGTAATTGATGATGGTGAAATATGTTGATCTAGCGATGAAATGTAGCTCTGAAAAAATGAAGAGTACATCTAAATTACTAAGAATTAAATCTTATAAAAACAAAGAGTGACACAAAACAAATGTTAATGACTAGCCAATGAAAATTAATGTTGTCTAATGTCCACCAATGACCAATGTCATTCGTGCGACGGTGATGAGCTTCATCAGATGATTTACGATGCAAACAGCCAAACAGTTGATGACTAAAGGGCGAATATAAAATAATCACCAAGTGGACGAAAGTACTGCGTCTGAATAACTGAACCAGATCACCTATGCATTAAATCTCGAATGAACATTTGTACAAAATAATTGTTACCACTAGTTACAAGAAGCAAACATTCACTCTTTTCACTCCAAATTTCTATTGCTGATGTAAGTGTGCATGTTTTCACTCTAAAACATTTACATCCATATCACTTCAAATTTTCAACAGCACAAAAACTCTACTCAACTATGATTAAAAGTGTAAACTGGACAAAAAAGTGTTCCTCCAGTGAGGATTGATCGTCATAAAAACTAAATGCCTTTGAATAACTGAATCCAATCACCTATAGCATTAAAATATCAAAACAGTTTGTACGGAAGACTTGTTATCACTCGTTCTAAGAAGCAAACATTGACACTGTTTTCTCTTTAATTTCTATTTCTGATGCAAATATGCATGTTTTCAGTCTAAACATTTACATGAATATCACTTCACTTCTCCACAACACTAAAATTCAACTCTAGATATGAGTCAAACTCTCAAAGTGTAAACTGGACAGAAAAATCTTCCTCCAGGGAGGATTGATCATTGTTAAGAACAAATGCCTCTGAATAATTAAAAGTTTAAAACAGATCACCTATGGCATTAAAACTCAAACTAGCAGCGCATACATCAGAATTGTCACCACTCATTCTAAGAAGCAAACAACCACACTGTTTTCACTCTAAATTTCTGTTTCTGATGTTAATCTGCATGATTTCAGCTCTAAACATTTACATCCATATCACTTCAAGTTTTCTGCAACACTAAAATTCAACTCAACTCTGATTGAAAGTGTAAACTTAACCGATAAATATACCACCAGGAAGGACATATCGTCATTAAAACACACCGAATTATTAAATCAGATCATCTACAGCATTGAATCTCAAACAAACAGTTTGTACCGAAGAACTGTTATCACTCATTCTAAGAAGCAATTAAGCAAACATTTTACACTGTCTTCACTCTAAATTTCACTTTCTGATCTAAATGTGTATGTTTTCACGCTAAATCCATATCACTTCACTATTCCACAACACTAAAAATCCAACTCAAACTATGAATAAAACTGTAAACCAGACCGAAAATATACCTCCAGGGAGGATTGATCATCATAAAAAACAAATGCCTCTAAGAGATTGAATCAGAAGTTCAGAACTTAGATCACCTATGGCATTAGATCTCAAAAACAGTTTGTGCCGAAGAATTGTTATCAGTCGTTCTAAGAAGCAAACATGTACACTGTTTTCACTATAAGTTCTATTTCTTACGTAAATATGCATGTTTTAACTCTAAATGCCTTTACATCCATATCACTTCACTTTTCCACAACACTAAAATTCAACTCAACTATGCTTGAAAGCGTTAACTGGACCGAACAAATATACCTCCACGGAGGACTGATCATTGTAAAGAGCAAATGCCTCTGAAACTGAATCAGAATATCAGATCACCTATGGCATTAAATCTCAAAACAGTTTGTACGAAAGAATTGTTATCACTTGTTCTAAGAAGCAAACATTCACACTGTTTTCACTCTAAAACATTAACATCCATATCAATCCACTTACTCCACAACACTAAAAATCCAACTGAAACTATGATTAAAACTGTAAACCAGACCGAAAAAATATACCTCCAGAGAGGACTTGTCGTCATAAAAAACAAATGCCTCTAAATAATTGAACCAGATCACCTATGGCATTAAATCTCAAAACAATTTGTACCGAAGAACTGTTATCACTCGTTCTAAGAAGCATTTAAGGAAACTTTCACACTGTTTTCACTCTAAAATTAAACATTCATGTCACTTCACTTCTCCACAACACTAAAACTCAACTCAAATATGATTCATTGATTCAAAGTTTCAAACCATAAACCAGACCGCAAAAACATACCTCCAGAGACGACTGATCATCGTAAAACACAAACGCCTCTGACATCGTCGACATTTTGACTGACTCTTCTGGAAGCTGCACTACTACACTTTCGTCAGAAACCGTATAATCGGAGTTCAACTTCGTTTTGCTCATCTGTTCATCAATAGTATCAAATCATTAATATAACAAACACACGCAATTAAATTAAACCAAAACAATAATATAACGATTAAAAATACATCTACGATTGAGTTATCAGTGTCAACAGCTACAGAAACTGACGATATCTTCTCGATCGATTCCTTCTCCAGATTCACGTTCGGTTTTACACTCTGTTACATCAGATCAATAAAATCATCAAATTAAACCTCACTCGCAATAATATGTAAACAAAACGTAACAATTAGTGGTTAATAACAATGAAAAGGTGTACGGATCGAGATTGTGTCATTGTGTGACCTTTAGTTGTTGCTGATTATTATTATTATTAAGCTTCTTTGATGAAGGATTCATCGATTTAGGCTTGCGATTGGAAGAAACTGAAAGATTTTGTTCGTCTTTCATCTCTCTGTGTTAAACACGCAGAAATGAGGGTAATGATTATGGCGCCAGAATTTCGAAAAGTGTTTATTTATCGAGGAATGATATGATGTGAGTGTGGCCGGCCCATTAAGTTAGTTGTTTTGTTAAAAATCAAATGGGCCGAACTCTTTAACCCAATAAGACTAATTGAATTGATTTGCTTCGTTCGTTAGTTAGTTAATTAGATGGGTCAATTCTAATAATGAAACCGGTTAGGGAGTAATGGTATTGAATTGAAACCGGTTTGTGAACCGAAACTTGTTCTGAAACCGAACTGATACCGATTATAAAACCCGTTGGTGAATTGGTCCCGCTTTCGAACTGAACTGCTAGCTTGATACTGGTGTGAGGACTCCTTTATTGAAACTGATTTGGAACTAGTTAAAACCAAATGGAACCATCGGTTTGAACTCCTTTGTTAAAACCGAGTTGAATCAAACCGACCAAAAATTTGTTTAGACCGAATCGAACCAGTCCTTTTTCATGTCAAAAACTAGTTCTAAACCCCAACATCTTTCACTAAAAACTAGTTTTGATCAGTGTTGACCCTAGCTGAATTGGATTAGGAAACAAACTGTTAAAAATGTAACATTTTTATATAACAATTTTATTTCTTTTTATAAAACATTTGTTATTTCTTTTATAAAATATTTTGCATAAGCCTTTGCAGGTGGGCCTTGGAGGTGTTGATGTATGGTTGATATTTGGCCCAGTAGCCCAGATGTTTTAGAGTCAGTGATCTCGGCCCAGTTTAGTTTTGGTTTTAGCCCAGCTGTGGGTCTGTCCACGTCAGCGATCCCCATTCCTATTTACGGTGCAAGATTGATGGTTCAGATTGGCTCTCAGTGTGTTTGTTTGGCTTGATCGTGTGGCTGTGGTTGCTTCGGTTGTGTCTTATCCCGAAGCTAGGTTCTGGCTATATAAGCCCTTGTCCTGCTCTCTTGTTTAGTTTTTAATCCTCTTTTATTTTGTACTCTCTAAAAGTCTCTCTGTCACACTTTATCTAGGGTTTGTGTTATTCAGATCATCTTGATCTGATAACGTGTGCATCTCTGAGTTTTGTGATTGATTATCTGGTGATAATCATTGAGTGTTCTTGAGAGTTGTAGTGAGGTTTTCTGTGTATTTTGTATTCGTCACAGATTTGTAAACTCTGTTATTGATTCTTGGAATAAAGTGAAATCTGTGCCGACTATTTTGACACAAACCAACACTGTGCACCTCTAGGTTCATAGGTGAGGTTTGGGAAAATGCAAGTAGAGCTAGCATATATGAGTTGAGTTGAGTTAAGTTTAAGCTTGTCTAAACTTAAGCTTGAGCTCAGCTCAGCTCATTTAATTTGTGAGAGCTTGGGTTTTGCTAGATCTATTTTGAAAGCTTGAGCTAAGCTCATGAGGATTTTTTTCAAGCGTAAGTTCAATCCGTTTGTTATTTAGTTATATGTTTATCTATGTTTAAAAGTATTTTTGTAGTTTGTTATTACAATTTTTATGTATGGCATAATATAGGGTTAGGATCAAATAGTGAAAGAAAAATAGGAAGTCGTAGGAAGGGTATCAAACAGACTCCGATTGAACTCATTCAAACGGCTTTGGAGCCGTCTTATCGAACCATACGACGTAAGTTTTTAAGTCTTCGTTTTTTGGGTTATAGCTTTAGTTTTTAGAATATATGTTATATCATTGTGTCTTGTATGTACCAGTGTGTCTTTTTCTTATTTTCATCATTGTGTCTTTTTTCTTCAGCATTGTGTTTTTTTGGCACTGTGTTATATTTTGTGGCTCATTGTGTCATATTTCATGATCTATTGTATTTTTTGTATCTTTCTCACTCTTCTCATTTTTGTTACACTGTGTAGAATAACTTGACCCGCATAATATATATTAGTTATTTTTTACATCTTTATGTAACACCCTAAATCCGTAATACAAAAAATAAGCAGCGGAAATACCAACCGAAAAATTTATTTCTTTAAAAACAACCTTGAATGTTTAGAAACCGAATCTACTAAGTATTTTAGGTATTACGTATTCTATTGTTTCTTATTTCCTTCAACAAACTCGTCTTTATTAGGTTATGTGACCGTGACCACGTACAATCCGCTCCCTCGCTCGATCTCCATCCTTTCCTTTCGAAACTAGGTAGACAAGACAACCTGCAATCACCACATAACCGTTTCGTTAGTTCACTAAGTGACCTCATGCAAATTACTCATAATGCAGAAATAACATCCAACAATACTCCATGATCCTGTTCAAACGCCTTTTTGCAAGTTCGGGTGTGATACCCCGAATCCGAACCTCCAAGTCCCATGCATTCATACTTACATACCTGCATCTTCATTTCCATTCTCATAACAAAAGGTTAATAAGCCTACAATACATACTTGCGTACAATTTCCCATACACAACTTATCTTGACCTGTCATACTATTCTTCCTTCATGTATTCTCTACGACAAACATGACGTTCCAATCCTATACTCAATCTACACATAATGACGAACCTTTACATACATAAAACTCTCACACAAACCCAGGTATAAGTACCCATACATACATCACATTCTCAATCTATAAAAGCATAACAAATCTACTTACCGTATTTGTTACTATGTATACACACATATCAATTTAATTACATACACACGCATCATTCCATAATTGAGTCATATTTGCAAATCCGACATTCTATTACTTGCTACACCCATAACTAGCATTCACGAAGTCCAACGATGTTATTCGATGCGTTAAACGCGAATACGGGTTGCGCATATAAGCGAAACATCAAAATACGATAAAAACAGACAAATAACTAGTGGGGGCGCAAGCTTGCGCCCCTGGAGGGGGAGGTTGCGCCCCTAGAGGGCACAAATCAGCCCATTTTTCCCATCAGATTCAGGTTGCGCCCGTTCAGGTCACCTTGCGCCCGGACCTGATGTGAGGTTGCGCCCACTATGCACTTTTCATGTTTTAATGGCATATCTTAAAACCCAAACCTCACAAGTTTCTAAGGTCATTCCCCATGATTTTCCTAGGCGTTAAACTACCTGAATTACGTGGTATCATCGTGAATGGCGTAACATTTCCTTGATGACCCGTTATCTCCTTTATATGAAGCCAAGCATGGGTCAATCTATGGTTGACCCATCACCAAGTTTCTTACCTTGGCACCACCATTAATTAATTGTTTCTTTCAAGATTCCCATACTACATTAACATAGAAATTCGATATCATAATGCAAGTTAAGTTCGGGAATCACTTACCTCAAGTCCTCCAAGTTCATGCTTGTTTACTTGCCTCATCTTGACCCATTAGCTTCCCATGCTTGAGTCCATCATTCCTATCTTTTCATATCATCATGTTCACATCATTGTTAGCATACATGTTCATTCATAAACCAAATCATATCCAACTCATATATCACATTGATTTGCATAGGTCAATTTCTAACATGCATACATCATAGCTTCCCACTCTTTTTGATTCATCATTCAAGCAATTAAACTCAACATCGTATGTGTCACATAACCAAGCTAACGTGTCCCACAAGAAATCCTCAATCTCACAATCATGCTAGAAAACATACCACATTATTTCCTTGTCAGTTGACTTTCCAGAAAGTCAACTTTCAACCATACAAACTTTCCTTTTTACAAACATATGTCTATATTAGTATACTAGGTTTTATGAAATTCACCCTAAGCGTCATGTTCCTATCTCATTAACATACGATATCACTCGTCATACCAATTAACAAACAATGGCGTGCATCATAGTATTAAGCATAGTGTACATACTACTAATGCATACTCCTTACCACATCATATAATCAACTAAATCCCCACATGATTACTCTCTAAGACGCAATCCTCATGTTAACCTACTATCAATTGCATCAATTATCATACTACTTTCATACTTGTCCAATCTTGCCTACAATTTCACAAGTTAGACTAATCTAGACATTTCATCAAACACATGGTGTGCGTACAACATTCTAAGCTCAATGTACAAGCTCCTAATACACGCATTCCATCAAAACGCATAATCACCTTCAATCATCATCAAATTTTCCACATGCATATCATCAACTACACATCATTTCTACCATTACATGTATTTACAACTAATTTAATAATATCAAGGCTCAAATGAAAACCCAATATCATCATCCTTTGCAAACAAGCAACCTATAGTGAATAGCTCCTCTCTAACTATTAGAGATGATCAATATCACATAAAATCAAGCAATAATATGAATTTAACATGTTTTGCTCAAAACCCACGTATGGGGTTCGAATCCTACACGAAATTTGGGGTTAGGGTTCATACCAAAGCTTAATTCTTGAAGATTAGCCCTCTAGAACCAACCATTCATCTCTTACATTAACCTCTTTCATCAATTCTTCATCTTTAGGGGCTTAGGGTTTGGTTTGAGCTCAAGAATGCCCTCAAAGAGGGCTGAATTCGTTTACCCCCAAATGGGGTGTGTTTGGATCATTTGTTTGTGCCATATTTACACCACAAGTCCCTCATTATAAAGATAATAACCTCCACTAGAAATTTTCATAATAGAACATAACCCACACTCATATCATCCCATTTTACTACCCAGAAAAGGCTCAGTCTACTATTTAATTCATCTTGTCATTTCTTATTCACGCCTAATAGCGTGATTAAGCGAAGCGGATTTTCGGGATGTTACACTTTATATATAATGTGAAGTATTATATAGGGGTGTAAACGAGTCGAGTCGAGCCGAGCCCGAGCTTGACTGCCTCGAGCTCAGCTGGTCATGCTTTTATGAAGCTCAAGCTCGAGTTCGGATCGATTCTAGCCTAATACTTTGAGCTTGAGCTCGACTCGAATGTAAAACCCAAGAGCTCGAGCTTGGCTCGACTCAAGCTTGATAACTAAACGAGTCATTTTTCAAGCTCGGGCTCGTTAAGGCTCGGCTCGTTCGAGCTTTCTACCAATCCAATCTCAATTAGCTCTTGAGCCGTTGCGCATCATTTATATAATTATATATTTAATATGGTAAATAAAAATATATAAATAGGGGAAAGATCCGGTACAAATAGCTTTTTTGGTAAGAACTGTGAGAATCAAAGGAGGGTATTTTTTTTTAATTTTTTTTCCCCATATTGTTAAACATGTATTATAGTATTGAAAACTAAAAAAAATAAAAAAATTGGTGTAGAGTAATTACGTGTAGAGTAATTACATAATTACTCTAGTGTAAACTAATGTATTTACCTTAATGACGTAATTACAGTAAAAAAAAATTTTTTTTAATTTTTTTTGTATTATTCATCTAGAAAGAATGTTTAAGCACATGGGAAAAAAAATTCTAAAAAAAAAATAAATTTTTTTTACCCCCTTTGATTCTCACAGTTCTTACAAAAAAACTATATGTATTTGATCTTTACTCTATATAAATAATAAGTTCAGTTTGGCTTATTTAAGATCATGAGCCTAGCCAAGCACTCAAGCTAGAGCTTGTTTACTAAAAGAGATTCAATATAAGCTCGCTTAAACACGAGCTTAGTTGAGTTTGGATCGGTTAATGAACTAATTTTGAGTAGCTTACAAATAGCTCGGCTTGATTACATTCCTATATCTCATACATATCTTGATTTATTTTTCATTAATATAAATCCTCAATAAAATATATAAATTATCCTTTTTTGTGTATAAAAGGATATAAATATAGTTTTTTTAGATAACACACACTCTCTAATCCTACTTGTAATTCTACACCAATGTATACTATAAGACTTGAATTCTTAACGTCATAGGTAACGTGAGTAACGACACCGCTTTACACACCTTGAGACCACTAGGATAAAACAAAGGTTATACGTCCAACATAAGGTATATTAATATTATATCTTATCTTATTGGTTAGCGAAGCATTAATGGATATCGTAAATTCACTTATCCCATGATCTTCTTTTAGCAAGTAGTTTGAAGTATGTTTGTTATTGTATACTATCAATCCAGATGGTAGTTACTTTTCATATAATGTCAGTTGAAAGATATGATAAGTATTCAATTTGATATCAAAAGGATGTTTAGATATTCTTGTATTTGAATATGTTGCATAAGTCTCGTGCAGGTGTCCAAACAAACCTTATAATGTGTTATATAAGTCGGACTGATTTGGCTACTTCCTACACTTTTGTCCACATGGAATGCTGCCAGGAACTTATGAGGCAAGGATAGTTGAGCTGGAGCTTAGTGAAGATGTTGATCATAACTGACTTGCTGGAGCTGTACACAAGGATTGTGCTATATTGAATTGGACTTTTGAGCTGATTCATAAGTCAAGTTTGATGGGCCTAACAAACTTAGCAGGTCAACAAGCCTGCACATATAATTGAAGATAGAGCTTTCCAAAACTTGGGCTTGTAGCTAGTACATTAAAAGTGGATTCATGATGTCCAATGTTATTTGTTAATGGGCTGAAGCACGGATTGAGCCCAATATGATTGTTTTATCACCGTCTTTGAACCCTGTGTACAAAAGGCATAAAGCCTTCTTGAACAACGGTATTCTTCAGCAGATATTCTGTTTTTTCTTTGTCGTTTTCGTTTCATTTAGCGAGAAAGGTTTTCATCTATTAACTTCTTGATTCTGGATTGATCTTATTATTCTAGTGAATGTCTAGTTGTTGATCTTGTTTATGCTAGAGTAGTTATAGTTTTCTTTGTTATCTTGTTGAGAGATTCATTAGTGTTTCTTTGTAATCTTAGGGTTTGTATAGTAAAAAGCACTATTAACCCACCACTACCATTGGCACTAATTCAACCATCGATCATCTCCCTATATAATAGATTCAACTATTAGCTATTGGCCGCCACCGGTTCCAACTAACGATATGTGTACTGGCAGTCCCATTTTTTCACATACCGTCCACCAACAGACCATGACTAAAAGAGTACTAACTCCGTTTGCTTGTTGATCATGAAGCATGCGTGTGTTACAAATTCCCTCTTTTGTGCCATGCTTGCGTGTTAAATTCCATCAACAACAAACAAACAAAGTTAGTATTGTCAATTAGTTCACAATATATTAAAAAGTGGGACCGTCAGAACATATTTCGTTAGTTGAGACTGGTGACAGCAAATAACTAATAGTTGATATTATTTAAATCCAAGTCCGATAGTCAAAGAAATATATGTTTAATCTAATACAGAGGTGTTAAAATCAGTTTTTTTGACAAACTGGTTTCGGTTCAAAACCGGTTCGCTACAGTATCGATTCCCGGTCAAACCGGTTTTGGTTTTGGACCGGTTTTATCAGTTCGCAAGACCGTTTTTGAGAACGGTTTCGGTTTTTTACGCATAACAGAAAAAAATATAGGCCGATAAGGAAAACAAAACCATTTGATGGTTTAATAGAAACCAAGTACTGGTTTCACAAAAACCACTAACCCAAAACCAAGTGCATCCATCACCCATGTCCAATAATGCACCATCTTCTCTCCAAATCTCCACTCAAACCCATGGGGAACCTACGGTTTGAAAAAAGGAATCGAAATCGATGGGGAACCTAAAGTTTGAAAAAGGAATCGAAATCAAAATCGATTTAGGTTAAAACCGATTCGGTTCGTTTTTTTTTTTTTTTGGAGATGGGAAACCTACGGTTTGAAAAAGGATCGAAATCGATTTGGGAAACCGGTTCGGGCTGGTTTTTTGCGGTTACGGTTCGAAAACCGGTTTTTTTTTAACACCTCTAAATTCTAACGGTTTTAAAAATGCTTCGTTATAAGGCCCACATAGCGTAAGAAACAAGAATATACTTGAACACCCAAGTTGGGCTTCAACATGGGCCACATCTCCAATAGCCCAATCCACATTCTCAAACACTCTTACAATCTTACATACTCATCATTTCAAAACCCTAATTCCCAAATTCATGAATATGCTATTTATATATAAACCGAAGCTGCCATCTCTTCCTCCCAACTCAAATATCCAATTCATTATTCCGTCAACTCTCAATTAATTAGTCTTCATTTAACATATTTCGATATTTTTATCGCTTCTTTGTGAGAAATCAATTCCTATCAATCAATAGAATGATTTCTCCATTGATTTACATCAAATTTGAGGCGTATATTAATCGCGGGAGCGTTGAGTCGCTTCGCCTTTGTTAATCTCCGGGTGCAGCTAATAAAACCCCGCTATATTTATATATCTGTTTTTTTTTTTACTTTTAATAAAATTACAAGTTGTTAATCAAATTTAGGGATCCGATGATGGCATGATATCTTTGAGACCTGATATTTACACATTTTGATGACAACTATAAGCATTTACGCTGAGGTCCCTTTCAAAAATTAAGTTTCTTTATTAATGATATTTATTAATTATTAATTAATATTAATTTATTTATGTATTTTGAAATGATGAAGTTTGCACTGGGCTCTGAGAGCAAAAATATATTTGCTTGATTTGATGCATAATGCAGCCTAGAAAGCTAGTCTGATCAGTTATTATTTATTATTAACTGCTTGATTTGATTTCAAATGTTTTTTGTTGTTATTTATTATTATTATTATTTTAGCAATGAAGATGGAACTTGCATCCCAGCTCACTCTGAGACCTTGATATGTTTGAGGTTGTGGATTACATTTAGTTCATATTTTGTCTGAGCTTTTGATTTTCATTGTTTTTTTTGTTTTTTTTTTTGTGGCTCAATGATGATGAAACTATCTAATCCCAGCTCTATGAGATCTTAATTTGTTTAAGGTCAAGGAATTACAATATTTACTGTTTTATCTGAGATTTTTTTAGTTTAATATACTCTTTTTTTTTATTTTGTTTAAATTTATGAAACCTTGTTTTATTTTTAGTTTGTTTTTTAGAGAATAGTTTGTTCCCAATGATGTACTAATTTGACCATGCTAATTCTGAAATTGATGAAACATTTTCTGTCATTTCTGAGGGGACTATTAATTTTGTTTTAACTAAGTTTTTTACTATGCTATTTACTATAAGCAGTCATTGGTTTAATTACGTGTCCAGATGATGTAGCGGATTACCTAAAATGGACAAATTAACAGATTTCTTTTTATTTGGTCAGGGTCTCGGGGCTCAGAACAGTTGGGGATCTTTGGTGAGCTTGTTGGTCACTTCAACATCCAAATGAATATGTGCTTGTTGTTTTGAGAATTGTAGTGTGAATACAAAACAAGTTTTGTTGATTACAATTTTTGAAATTTGATGTATATAACATATGATTATCCAATCCAAGCATCGAATGTGAACGGTTTGATAGTCTTCATCCCCATTGGATCCATATGACTTGTAAACATTTGACCCCATAAACATCCATTATTCCAACTCATGACAATCAACATGACAACCCCATAAACATCCATTGTTTGGTTAAGGTTACGGTTTTCCTTTCATCCCTAATTGAAATAACTGAAATCAAACTGATAGTTAGATCTTTATGTGGTGTAGATGTAGGGTCAACTAGTGTAACAAAAATGAGAAGGGTGAGAAGGATACAAAAAACACAATAGTTCTTGAAATATAACACATTGAGCCACAAAATATAACATAGTGCCAAAAAATATAACACAATTTTGGAGAAAAAAGATACAAACGAAAAAATGATACAACATGAAAATAAAAAAAAGACACATATTTTATTTATTTTTTCTAGATGTATTTTTCATAATTGTATTATTGAAAAAGTTTCAAAACCGAAATTTAATTGACACCGAACCGATAACAGACATTTTAGCCAAATTATGCAAACCAACTTAACCAATCAGTTTTAGTTATGTTTTTTCCGAAAACCAAACTTTCATTATCAAAATCTAAGATGTGTAAAAATCTAACCAAACTGACATTTGCTTACATCTAACTGCAAATTCACAAATTACTGTGGATCTGATAATAGGAACACACAAGCAAGCAATATTGTGATTGTTCCAAAAAAAAGCGGTCTCCTGACGTAATTAAATGGCGTTATGTACAATTGGTGCAGATACCAAGATCGATCTTGATGGGAAGCAAATTTAGATTGATTAGGAAAACAGATTAGTAGTCGTTCAAGAAAAGAGATTGATTTCTTGCCGGCAATGAATGGTGGCCATCAGTTCATCTTTTATACTTAACTTAAGAAATTACGCATCAGTCCCTATTTTACTTGCTCGTCTCATCTTGTTTAGTAGACCACTTTGTAGCCATGTTCTCGCGACTTCAGAACTAAAGCAGACGACCCCTCAGAAAAAATAAAAAAATTATGACAACCATCTACTTGTACATCTATTAAAAATAATTCTGATTTGGGAGGATTATCCAGAAACTTCATATGGCATAAAGTGGGTCTAATGGATAGGTTGTAGCACTCCACGGAAAGGGCTACGCGGTTAGGGTTGTCACGCAACAACACAGTAACCACCCCCTCTGCAACCCTCAAAATCTAAGCAGCTCGGCAACAAGTAACTGCTCGGCAAACACAAAGTTTAATGATTTTGAGTGTGGATTTAATATGGCACTTCACCATTGACTGAGGCTAGGATACTTTGCCTAGGGTGTCCCTTCCTCCCTAAGATATGTTTATTAGGTAAATTTAATTATTAAAATAGAGTTAGTTTAGTACGCTCCGCTTGCGATGTTCACATATATGTATATATGCGTGGGTCCTTGATGGCAAAAGTGAAATTGCACTAACTTTAAAAGTATTTACTAGTTTCAAGAAAATAATGTTAAAAGCGGAGGACGGTTAATTATGCATCATGTGGTGGCATTGATAGTTGAAAGACAAGGGGTACATACACCAATTGGCCTTTATCTAGAGTGCTGAGTGTTATGTGTCTTATGTCCAAGGCTTGGTGCAAAACTACTATCGAGTCAGGTTTCTCACTGGAATCAAAATCTATATTCTTACGGGATAGAGGTAAGGTTGTCTACATCTTACCCTACCTTAATTTTGCTATTGGTGGGATTTTCTAAAGATGATAAATATAAAAGTAAGCCAACAAAAGCTATTATCACTCATCTTCACCATTGTTCACTCTTTAAAAAAGTTGTGCCTGTTTTAAATAAAAAGGTATGCCGGTCATTCTACAAAAACTTGATAAAAAACTTGTTATGCACCAAAAGCGTGATGATGAATAGACACGATAAGGGTAATTTCTGGAAGTTAAAAGGACAAAAGCTAAAATTCCAACGCACCACACGTCTATAAAAACATGTATACGACTAATACCTGGAACCCTATAAATGGAAGCTAAACTTCATGTCTGTTCAATTCTTTAATTTACTTGGGGTACCCGGGTCGATAACTCGGAGGGCACAAGTATCAACGGGTACACCACCTCCCCTGGTCTGAGTAGGGAAATCGGAGTTTGAACTCGGGCCAAGAGGAAGAAGTTGGGTGTGTGAAATGGGCATGACGCATGTGCGGGAGTTGGTGCTGAGTAGTAGGGGTACACCCTCCTATTTGAGTGCTTGGGGTTGTTTTTGGTTAAAACATGTGGCATGTTTTTATTGGGTGTGGGATTGAATAAACGAACCCCTCACCCTTACAGTACAATAAATGAAGTTCAACATTAACCGTATATAATTTATTAAAAGTATAACAACAAAGTATCACATAAGTTGTTGGACTTGGACAGAATATATCGTAGTAATTAGATTGATATTGTTTCCATATTGTGTTCTATATATTCCTTGTAACAATTATTTATACAGTCACAATTACAATTTCCCTCATTACCAAGTTTATCTTAAGCGATTTCGACCAAAGGTTTCCGTAGTGCTCAGTTGTGTTAGCTGATGTCGAGGGATGAGAGAATGAGGGGTCAATTTGCATTCGTTTGTCAGTCATGGAGGATTGATTTAGGTGTCTGGGGATTTCGACGGGGATAGATTTAGAAGCTGTTTGGTTTATTAAGTGCTGAATTCATTAAGATGATCTGAATGGTTACGAGGTTTTGAATGGTTAAGAGCTGAATCATTCAGCATCCCTTATTAGCTTAATGGTTCAGCACTTAACCATTCGATTCAGATGCTGAAACAAACAGTCTGAATGCTGAATGATTCAGAACTGAATGGTTAAGAGGCTGATAAGTGGCTACCAAACAGCCTCAGCTGATTTCAGCAAAAGGTTTTGGTAACCGATCAATTTAGGTTTCAGGGTGAAGTGGGTGTGTTAATGTGACACATCTTGAATGTGAAGGGAAGGGTTAAACAAGAAGCTAAATATACACAAAAACCAAGAGAACAGTAGGTCGAACCCATTCTAGGTATATTTTTTATTACATATTATTTAGTCATCAAATCATCCGTTCTAATTTAAAAAAAAAAAAAAAAAAAAAAATTCTACCAGCCAAAATCAAAATATGCGACATAAGATGATTTGTAAAAAGTTAATATATGTGATGTATTTTACAAGCTAAAGAAAATTTTAGTGCAATTTAGCCATTAGTGAATGAATATCACCTAACAGAAGATGAAAAGAAAATGACAACAAAATAAACAAAAATACCTGCAATCAGAATCCCAGCATATACCAGACTTTGTGATGACTGCTTTGGGGACTTGTACTTGATCTCACAGCATTTCATTTTTTCCCTTTCATACTCCAGTACATGCTCCACATACCTGCATTAATATATTATAAGCATCCACAACAATTTATGTGTATAAATTGACCAGTTTTAAGTAGACAACTGTGAGCAACCGCACAAGCACTTGTACGTAGTGCTGTCTAGACTCTAGATATGTGGTTACATAACCATCTCATATGTATGTATGTATGTATTTTTGCATAAACTTACTGTTGTGTGAAAATAGAACTTTGAAGAATTTCGGTGCTGTTAACATTTGCATCTTGTAGACGATGATCATACAGGAGTGAAGATAAATCCACAAGCTGTTCCTCAAGACCCTGTAATTAATTCAACAAAAAACAAGCTTCTTCAGCTTCGAAAAATTGTCTTTCAGAACTTTTACAAGTAAATTTTGGAACCCATTGATTATCATTCAAGAGTCTGAAAGGTTCTTTTACGATTTTCAAGTCAAATAGGTATGTAGGGTGTATTTAAACTTATGATATGATATTAATCACTTAAAAATTGCCACATAAGCGCCACATCAGCATTTAAAGTGGTTCTAGATTGCACCATGACTTATGGGAATTTCCGTAAGCTTGTGTTAATGTGTACAGAAAATGCCAGAACATTTTTTTGGGAAATTCGGCATTGGCAACCGTATGCACATATAATTCTAATTTCTAAAGGAAAAACTTACATCCAGGTAATTTTCGAGCTTGTCGACTAATTCGTGTGGGAAAGGCTCGGGCAAGTTTGTCTCTTTTTTGTAGAACTTTTCTATCCAAAGCTCCGTGGTTGTCTTATTCTTCTTGCCCTTTACTGGTTCACCAAGAGGCGTTTTCAGATATTCTCCAGCAAAAGCTTGGACAGACTGAAACATATTACTAGACTAATTAAGCACACTTTGTAAAGTTTAAGGAATAATCATAAGAAAATAAACAGTGTCTTTTACCTCTGATGTCTCTCGAATCCTATGAAGAGCAGAATCTACACGAGCGTATATTGCGTTTCTCTGTAGGAATCAATAATAAATCACGTTATCAACCCAAGAACACTAAAAACACAAAATATGAATATATCTTCAGTGAATGAACAGCATGCTTATAAGAACATTATCTAGCCATTAATATAGAAGTATTTCATTTAGTGCAGGTTGAACTGTGGGACATTGGGCTGGCCTGCAAACACTTTCTGCCCATAATTGAAACTTTTTACAGATAACTATTGCATTATTTATTAATTACCAAAGCAATACTACTACAATAAGAATCCAAATGGATGTCTTACCAATGCAACATCCTGAAGCAACTGACTGATCTTAGAAGCATTAGAAAATGGTCCAAACGGATGACAACCAGCAGCCAATAACCAATTGACAACAGGTCTTTCATGGATATGAGAAGCCTTTTCATACGGTGCACTTAATCCACCCACAACAGAAGCTAATCCAGCAAGTATATGGCGTTGTGCTTGTGATGGAACAACATGCCTTCTCTCTGTTTCTGATACATAACTACACACACACAAAAAAAAAGCATGTAAATCCAGCAAGAAAATAAAACATGTCAAAGATAATATTTGCTACAATATATACAAACCTCAAAGGAATCTTGTCACTTTGATGTTGAAGTACAATAACAGCATCGTTACTTGTCCACAAAAGGCTTTCATCATCCATCATAAGGTGTGGATCCACATCAGCTAATGATAAAACAAAGCTGCAAACAAAGACCACATTTTGTTTATCTTTCTAGAAGATTTACTACCAAAACTTTATAAAGAACAATGTGATAGAACTACTCACACAGGAACCACTCTTGTTCCGTAGGTACGATGCAGGTCCCCTTGTTTCTTTTGCACTCTTTTAGTTTTCTTCTTTCGCGATCTAGGGTTAGGGGCCCAAATAGGTTTATGCTTTATAATTGAATCGCTAACACCATCGGTCTCATCAGGCCAATTCTGTAAAAATATAGAGTTAATGTTGGTTTACAAGTGTGACATTAATATTAAATTAAGAATATGACCAACCTGACGGAGAAAATATTTATCAGAAAGGGATGGCTGGGAGACCTCAAGTAAACCAGCTGCTAGCACATCAGCTGATCGTTCCATTTCCTATATTAAGAATTAAAAATTTTATGTATATGAGAACATATATATTAACAAAATTAAATGTTTAACTTGTCTTCAGTTATTTTATTATACTTCTTTAAGGATTGCGCCATCAAGATATGTTTTTGTATGCACATGGAAACGGCCATCTTTTTTTGTTTCTTGGAGGGAATGACCACGCATTGCTTTTGAAACAGCAATTGCTAATTTCTCATGAAGATGTAAAGAATGTGAACCACCAACAATCACTACATCTTCTCCTTTGTGTACCATCTTTTTAACCTGAAATGATGAGATAAAATCATAAAATGTTACATATTGGAAAAAGACAAAAATGCCCCCACACTCTATACGCTATAGGAAAACGAAAAAAAAAAAACAAATAAAACTCACCTCGGTTTCAATGGCTTCAATATCTATACTGTAGTTCTGGCCTTTCTCCATGATACTGTAACGGTTATGATTTTGCAGAACAATTATTGGAATAAGCAACCTTGTTGCAGAATCTACAGTTTCAAATCTGCATCCATCGCACACAATTGCACAAATTAATAATGAATAAAAAAATTGTATACAAAGAGTAATTTAGCATCGGCAAACCTGACATCTGGAGCAATAACATGTTGAACTGTTATACCAATCAAAGCAGCTAGTTGGCCAATAAAGTTACCATGTGTGGTGGAAAGATGATTAGCAGCAATTGAACTTTTAGGGAGCTTTAAATCTCGCAAGCGGGGGATCGTTTTTGAACTGACACTTCCTTCTTCAGTTTCAATTTTTCCATATGTACATGGGCCTGCCGAGATGTCAATTACAACAAACCTGCCACCATATAAAATCAGTTTAAGTTGAATGTATACAAGTAGTTATCACTTCCTAATCAACATAGTTAGTGACATTTACCTGCCAGAGCCAAGCCATACTTGAGACGCACCACCTCCATTATAATGATAGCGATATATATACCCTCCCTCTTGTTGTTTGATATCTTCTTCAGTCAAGTCATTTGGTTTTGCATACATCAAACTATCAAGATCAGTATTATTATTCCTAGGATCCATTCTAACCTGTAAAACAATAACCAATCAATAAACATAGCCATGTAGGTCATGCTAAATAGTGGATAACAACAAATAAAATGAAAAGGGTGTTAAAGCATACTTTATCAAAATTCACAATAAATATTGCTGTTGGCATAGGTCTGTCCGCCTCGTCAGCATTATATCCCATAGTATCATAGTCAAACAAGTAAGAATAGAGCTTCTGAAATTCTGGTTCCACAACTGATGCATCTACATTAAACGCCGGAACTTCCCTTCCAAACTCAGCCTAAAAGTAAAACATATAATGTGAAATCTAACATCAAATTTTATAATAAAATCACCATAAAGTCATTTATTAAAGTCCAAAGATAAAATAATCGCAATCACCTCTCTGGCAGTTCCAGCAGGAACCATAGCTGCTTTCAGAGCCTTTTCAAGTGCTATCAGTTCTGGTTGTGCCGCCTGTAGTAAGCGACGAGTTCACAAATAGTCAAAACAGTTTCTGTGAAAATAATCGAAATCTCAAGTTTGTAGAAAAATCTGCTCACCGGAAACGCATTGAACACCATGTGATGCTCAATGTCAAGGGGTTCGCCGGTTTCTAGACATGAAGGCCTGTGAGACGGAAAGCCCACTCGCAGAAATTCTTCTAGTTTCTGCGAATCCAATGTGTACCGATAACCTCCATCTCCGCTAAAACCAACTAGGACAACATTCACTTCAAGTGGGACTTGGAAGGGAACCTACATTTTAATTACATCACAAGGTAATTCAGTGTATAACAACACATTTGCAAGTTAATGCATTATGTATTTTTACATCTACATTAAGAATGTCCAAATGAACTGATTTGCATAACTAAATCTGTACAGATAACCAGAGCACCTGTTATATACATGCAATAAAAGGATTAGCTACATCAAAAAAGCCTCAAGTCCAATTGCTAATATATTTAAAGTTTCAAACCTACTCTAAATTATAATCAAATCAAGGAAAGTGTATAGGTACTTGAATCAGATGTAGTTTAACCTAGTTAATGTTAATCTACAGAAAGTGTACCCCAAATTCATGATATTAAGCAAATTTAATACTTACTGACTAAAAGAACATATAAATCGGGAGACTCAGTTCAACCGCTAATACAGATTAACAATGTAATTCTATCATTCATACAACACATTTGCTAGTTAATGCTTTATGTATAAATACATCTACAAGATACAAACATCCAAATGAAACCATTTGCATAAGTGCATAACTAACTCTGTACTGATAACCAGCACACCTGTTATATGCATACAATTAAGAGATTAGCTACATCGAAAAGCGTATTGGTATACGAACTAGCTGTTGTTTAACCTGGTTAATCTACAGAAATTGTACTCCAAATCTTGGTTTTAAAATGCGTGACGCGCTGATGAGAGCGCATCGCCACAGCTGATGCGTTGCGTTTAAGTGATGCGAGAATATTGCGTCGATTTCGCATAATGCGCTCCGATGCACGTAACGTTGTCTGTCATGTTTTTTTTTTCTTCAGATTTTATGAAATGGATTGGATTTTTCCAATAATAAATATCTAAGCATGCTTGATTTGAACCAAAAAGCACAACACTTATCTTCTTATGTTTTTATAAGTTGCTATGTATAAATATTTTTTAGCATCTTATCATCAAACGTCAAATTTTTGGACCAAACGCATGTTATAAGTCGATTCGAGATGGCTAATCTCCCAAGTGACCCGTTGAGCGGGTTAGACTCCAAAGAACAAGATAGAGAAACTAGACTAGACTTTGATCAATTTTCTTCTTAATCTATTTAAATGAAAGTACATCAAGTTAAATAGGCAAATGAAATAACTACTCACTACCCCAATACTTACTAAAAACATGCAAACATCTAACCAATAAAATGTAAACATAAATGCTACTTGCAAAATAGAAACATGGGTGCATGAGAACGTGGTGTTGGCGGTTAGCACGTATCATTCCCACGCTCCTCAAAACGTTCTTGTCCTCCAGAACGGAATAGTGTTGCAATGGAAGTCGCCATTTGTTTCGTACCCAAGCAATCGGATTGGAACAGACCACCACGGTGGTTTCCATTCAACTCGTCGCATGCCAATCGGTGTGCTCTCAACTACGCGCCACGGTGGCTGCCATTCAAGTCGAGTTGTTACCCCCTTTAACAGTAGAAAATGTTTCATAGTCGATATGGAATTCCAACATGCCTTACTAAACATGTTTATACCGGACAGAGGTGGCGATGGTGATTGGATTTTGTGTTTATGCATGTGCTTATCTTTCTCAAAAATACGTGGTTGTGTGGAAGGCATTAAAAACATGGTAAAATGGGTGATCTGTTTGGCATAACAAGTATGGTGAAAGGTAGTTTTTTCTTGATGGAGGTTCAATGGTATGGGTCGAGGAGGTGTTCTATCCCATGGGTTGGTTTGTGTTGGATTTAATGGTGGAGATAGTTGCGGTGAATGCGACGGGCTCGGGTTTAGTGTTGATGGTGTGGAAGGGGCCGGTGCTAGGCGTGGTGGTTTAACTAGTGGTTTAGGGTCCGCGGTTGGTGGTGTTTCGAAGCCCGAAGAGTGTGACAACTCAGCGGAGATGTGGTTGGGTAAGTTGGTGGTGTGGTTAACGAGAGTACCGGTTATTTTTGGTGAGGGTATCGATTTTCGAGTTGAGGTTTTGGGTGATTTTGATAAGGACGGCTAATTGGTTGTTGAAGTTGGCTTGAGATTGGAGGGTGATGGCAATCAATTGGTTGAGTTGGTCGGAGATGGTGGGCGGCATGGCGGAAGCATGGTTCGGGAATGAAAGTACCAAATGATAGAAGCCAATTAGAGGAGGCTAATCTCCCAAGAACTAGATAAGAGAAGAGAGACCATTTTTCTTAATTCATTTTCATTCAATCATTCCTAACATAAAGAATAACTAATGCCTTTTATAGGCTCAACCACAAAATTACTTACTAATTTAAAGGAAACACTACCCACTATTACTAACTAATGATAATAACTAACTTGAGTAACAAACGAAGGAAATAAACTTCTAAGCATGCATTATGAACGTGCATAAGGTGGCACGTATCAACGCATTGGAGTCCATCACGCAATAAAAAACCAAGCTCCAAATGCACGGTAAATTAGGCAAATATAATACCTACTGATATTCACGCAATTAAGAGATTAACTACATTGATAAGCTTCAATTCCAATTGCTAATATATTCAAACCTACTTTAAATTATAATCAAATCAACGAAAGCGTATAGGTATACGAATCATATGTAGTTTAACCTAGTTAATAATACTTACTGACTCAGTTCAATCGTTGATACAACAGAATAATAACGTAATCGATCATTTATTCATACAAAGCGTCGTCGTATTACATTTAAGTTACCGTCGGATTAGATAATCAGTTGATTAATTACCTCAGCACGTGAATGAAGCATACTACGAACATCGGATCGAATGCTTTCTTTAACGTCTTGAAAAGCACTGTGATGCCATTGAGGATGACCTGGATCTCTTCTGTATGGTTTAGGCGGAGCAGATTGTGAAGGTTTTAGTGAGAGAATTAAACATAAACATATGAGGATTCTGCTAATTAAAGCCATTTTTTTTAACGTGAAAGGTTTCTTTAGAACCCTAATTTTGTTTGTTCATCATGTAAGGGAAGGAAGAACTCTGTATTTTGCTCAACTGGAGAGGAGAAGACTAACGTAGTGCGGAGGTGATTTTACCATATTACCCTTCGCTGAACGTTGAATTCATCTGCATTTCTTAATTTCCTGATTACTATTTAGCACAAACTTCTTAGTTTATACGCTAGTTTTTTAACCTAGTGGCGGTGTGGTACGTGACGTGATAGAACATAGATTATAATTAACTTGACTTATTTCCAACTTAAAGTTACGTTAAAACGTAGAGTAATTTTGAATTCATACTGGGAATGAAAATTTATTATATTTGATCTGACTTGTTTCCAACAATATGTGGCGTTATAAAGTATAGACTGCAATCAACCAGGCTCGTTTCCGACTAAAATTACGGTGAAACGTATGGTAACTTAAATTAATACAGTTGAATGAAAACGTATTACATTTGACTCGGTTTGTTTCCAAACAAAAATCACGTCAAAACGTAGTCCAACTCAAAACAGACATGAAAAGAAAACATTTTATAATTAACCCAACTCGTTTTCAAACAAAAATTATGTTAAAGCTTTGACGAACACGAATTTATACCGGCACGTACATAAATATAAAAACTTAAGAAATTAGTTTTAGAGTAAACTCGAAACTTTAGAAAACTTGAAGGGGTCAAAGGGTCATTTGCAATGTTAGAGGGTTACTTTTGACGTTATAGCAAAGTTTAGGGGTAGAATGGGTTACATTCCAAAAGTTTGAGGGTTAAAGGTAAGTTAGAAAGTATGAGGGCCTTGTTTGTCAAGCTA
Organism: Ambrosia x helenae; assembly: GCA_030844895.1. Lineage (NCBI taxonomy): Eukaryota > Viridiplantae > Streptophyta > Magnoliopsida > Asterales > Asteraceae > Ambrosia > Ambrosia x helenae. The sequence continues at coordinate 67,423 of JAUTDX010001159.1, forward strand.
GAAAGTAAAGGGACATTTTTGTCAAGTTACAAAGTTGATTGGTGAGTTTTGTAATTTTAGAAACTTTGTTGGTGGCATAGTCACCGACCTTTGTATTTAAGTATATACTAGTAATTGGATCCGAGCGCATTGCGGCGCCAAACACCGAATGAAAGGTAAATCGTTATAATAAGTAAACAATACATCAATGTTTATTCTTTAAATACACAGACGACTGTTTGTATTAACCGATTACATTATATTCATTCAACCTAAATTTATTCAACCCGTGCAATACGTGAGGTTTTTTAAATAAATAGTTTCTTTATTACTTAGTACTAGTAGGAAACACGCGCGATGCGGCGGTGACGAAAGTTTACTATGCTGTACTCGTTTTCCGTTACTTTATCAACCTTGTCGTGGTATATTATATGATACTTTTGTTAGCTTTCTTATTCTTAGCACTGGTCCTCGTTTATCTATATTATGAGTCTTACATATCTCAATTCTTAACACTTGATATTATTTTAACTGGTATGGTACGACACATGTCAAACTGTGTGCAAATCCAATATTTGAGAAAAATAAATAATTAATGAAAGGCTTAATAGTGTGCTCACTTTTCCTTTGCTTGTGTCAAGTCAATATATAATAGAAGGAATTGGTCCATCCATCCATCCATCCATCACGTAACTTAGTGTTTGTGTAGTATAACCCGACTAAAAATGATATGAGTAAAAAAGATACGTGATTACAAAATCGGTATCTTATGATCATATATATATATATATATTTGAATAATTAAATAGGTAACTCGATAAACATTTCTAAAAACCCTCATGATGATGTTGGGGGTTGACAATTTGAATGCAATACTCGTTTTTGTTAGTTTATCGATCCTCCTGTGATATTTTGCATATTACTTCTTTTATTTCTATTCATGGCATATGAGAGATTTATCTATGACATTATCATTACAAAACTCAATTAAGTAAATAGTCAAAAACATGAATAAGAAAATATATGTCACAAACATCGCTGCAATGTAATTAACCAACACACAAATAAGAAAATATAAGTGATAAACATAACCATTTAAAAATAAACATTCACGTGTCAACTACTTGCATTGTGATGAGATAAAGTTTAGTCATATACTTACACATCTCAATTATCTCATCTACATTATTCGACCACCATTCTTCATCCTAGTCGATACCAAAAGCTTCTTATTTGACTGCTTTAGCAACCGGATGATGAGTTTCTTTTAACTTCTCATCTTTAACTGCCACATCTCTTGGAGCAGGTTTAGGCACTAAAAGAACAATATTAAGTCTCTCATATATGTTTTAACATAACCTACAATATTATATATTTAGAAAGATGTTAAATTGATACCTAACATTTCTTCTAAATTCTTCTTTGATTCGTCCATAGCAGATTTCTAATTTATGTAAGAGAAAAATGTATAAGTTAGCATGTTGTAAATGATATATTTGACTTACCATTTATTTTTAATTTCTATTAACAATGAATAAATAATAATAATAATAATAACAATAATAAAATCAAATGTATTCAAGATACGTTTTGAAATACAAAAAGTTAAAGAACAAAATCAATTAACATATCTATGTTTTCCTATACATGTAGTCCAGTCATCACGTAATACCTCCCGATAGACAACATTTGAGGTGTATACCTTATATCGTCTAAAATCTTTGGTGGGATGTACCAATACCTTTGTATTTTCTCGTGATATCCCTCCTGACAATGCCACGTAAAGTTGCCCATGTGAAAACACAGAATCAGGTAGATAAACACCGACATGCGGAATTGTTTGACCTTGAGCTTTGTTGATGGTCATGGAAAAGCTAAGTCGAATGGGAAATTGTTTTCTTTTTAGCTTGAATGGAACATGTCATCTTTAGAAAGACATAGAGGGATTTTTGGCAAAAATACTCTTTTTCCCATGTGCTGACCAACAACAATTTATGCATCAATAACATTGTGCTGGAAGCCTTTACATATCAATCTTGTGCCATTACATAGACCATGTGATGGATCAATATTCTGCAACAATATTATGGGACATCCAATTTTTAGTCAAAGTTTATGAGGTGGCAAACCACTCACAGTTAAAGAGTTTAGAAACTCGATCGGCTACAAGTTGTGGTGATCATCTTCAGCTTCATCAAAGCTATAGTAAACTTTTTCTTCCCCTTGAAAAATGTCAATCATTTGATCATTAATCTCGTCGACACTCTCATTTCTAGTGGATAATATTGCTCTAGAGATTATATAATCCGAAGAATAGACATTGTTCTGAATTAACGGGAAGATGGCGTTAATCAATTCTTTTATAGAGTTTTCTCGGACGGTGAATGGAGTTGTCATGTCATCGGGTATGCGGATAAAGCTTCCTTCGATCGATTCTTCAGTTCCATCACCGACCCTCCAAAGAAAATCATAAAACCACGGATCATTAAGCGCTCTCATAATTATGGTCAATCGCATCTTTTTAGTAAAAGACCATAGAGGCGACATTCGTAGGCTGGAATCTACAATTTGTGCTCGAGTGTCGCGTTTAATAACCGACAACACCTTTCTGAAATCAACACTCATGATCATTATCTTTCCACCAAATAGGAGGCTAACACCTATAATGTCTTGCAATGTTTGATCAACCGCCTCAATCGATTGTCGTTTTGCCATCGATGCCTCATCCCAAATGATTAATTTGGATGACCTAATGAGTTCAGCAGCCCCACTTTGTTTTTTGATACTGCACATGTGACAACCGGCAAATTTCGGTCAACCTTTGACTGGATCTAAATCACGTTTCCTATATAATTAGCATATTTAAAAGTTGATTTTGATTAACTTAAGTTATTAGGAGTCTGACGATGTCTTTCTTGGAGTTCGTGGACGCCTTGATACTTTAAAAGGAAGACTTGCGCGTTTTAACGCTAACGAACTGACATCAGTGAAAAAATGTCATTACATGTAAATACGGCACGTGTTTGCTGTTGAAGCGATCGGATGTGGAATCGGTTTGAAGAAAGGTCTAAAACGCAGCGTTTGGAAAACGCGGGAAGTAACCAACATGGGAACCAGACATCGAAATGCATGGTTTTAACCGCATTTAAACCATTTCCCCCATCGGATTCCTCCCTGGATATCCGTACATATTACTATGAAAACCTTTTTTCCCCGAGAGTACCCACCGGGCAAACACGTACGCCAAAAGCGGAAATGATCAAATAAAATAACCATTATTTGAAAAGTTAGTACGTGTAACAAACATAAGAAATGTGCTACATAAACTTAGGGTTGCAAATTCTAAAGTTGATGGCGTCCCCATGAGCCCGTAACCAAAACCAAACTGCTTACTTTTTCCCCACACGTTGTTATAGTGGTAACAACAAATTTAGAATATCATAACACCCCTTGGTCCATCCGAGTTGACGCTAATCAACCAAGGGTGGGTCCCCGTCAAGGACCGATAGTACTATCCCCATATTCTACAGCTACATCACTTTGTATTAATGGTTACAGTTAACTGCGGAGACTGCACGTCCCACTAGACTTTTTCGTTACCCATGTGCCCATCTTATGTACCATTTCAAGTTTTTACAATTACCGCACATTTCCATATTTCCTTACTTACATACTTTCATTTCCCTTTTTACCTACGCATGATTTTATAAAAACATTTGTAACTTCACACGTTTTCCATAAACTTTGTTACGCTTTGCAATAAACAGGTTTTCGTAAAACAAGCATGTCTCCCCCCCCCCCCCGAAAACATTTACAAAAACGGTAAGAAGTGGGGTCATGAACTCACTTTAATTTCCTTTTTAGCTAGCAAAGAAATCCCGAAGCTTGACTGACTTTCTCATGCCCTATTACCAACAAAGGACATCTTAAAAGTCTATCACATATAAACCTAGCCTATTATCCGGCTAAAAGATAGTTTATCCAACTATCTAGACTCATATGTACTAACTCGAGTCTTAACATGCTTTAACTCGTTGAACCGATCGTGACTTATCTTACTTATTCGTTAACATACGACATAGTACCCAAGTTGCGCACTTATTACTATTCGCGTGTAACCCACGTTGGACTAATACTACGAAACGTATAGCTTATTATGAGCTGTAGCTCGTTTTCAAAACTTTGCTTTTTATAAAAAGGTTTCCCATGTAGATTCGAACGTTTATATATATTTCGAATCCGGACAATAAACATTACTTAGTTGCCAAAAACTCGTCATACTTGACGCTCAGTAAAAACTATTTATATATGTTTTGAAATTATTGCCCGAGGTTTACTTATCTTTGTTACAAATAATTCTTGTCAAAACATCACGATTTTGTATAACTACATTTATTAAACACTTGGGAGATTGTTTATAAAAAGACATACATAACAATAATAACTTAGTTGTGCCTATGAATTCATAAAAAATTTCGGTAGAGTTTCCTCAGTTTTTGTACAAACCCGACAACACCCGTTGTCTACAATTTTTCCCAAAATCAATTTCCAAACACAAGACTACAATTTATCTGCAATTCCAAATCAAACGAGACTTATACGTTTCGACACTTTATATAAATTATACTTATTTATATAGAACATATAATAATATACATACCATATAGTCCAACATATTTAGTTCAATATATAGCATTACTTAGTCACGCTTTATATACAATACCATTCATCTGTTTAGTATCTTGTCGGTTCGTTTCGCGAGTTAATCCGTTCGTATTTATATATTTATAAATAATACAAAAATAATAAATACGAATTGTTTATTATACCGAGATTACACGCGCGTATACCAGGGCCGTCTCGTTCTACATGTCTTGTGCTACGTGTTGACCGCACCAATGACCGAGCTGGCACATTGACCGAGGACCACCATTAACCAAGGTTTTAACCACACATTGACTGAGGCTTTGACTAGTTGACCAGGTCTGACCGAGTTGACTCGGTTTGACCGAGTGTTGACCAGGCCCGAACCGAGACCAGACTCGGATCTACAACGTCCTAAAGCTCAAACTGAAACTTGCACCGTGGATCGAGACCAAAAACATACCCGGAGCCAACACCCTTGACCAGGCCCGTACGAGACCCGAACGACCAACTTGTAATCCGCCTGCTTGCCATAATCGGACCACCAACTGAGCCACTATAACCGAACCAAAACTTGAGCCAAGTCCAGAACTCGAACCGACCACCACCTGTCGGACCACCACCCGAACCCCGAAACAACCATCCATGAGTCATCATACCCACGACAACCACCGTCTACACCACCGCAGCCGTGACCCCCACTGCAAGCCACCACAACCAGCCGCTGTCACTTCTGTTCTTAGACCCATGACCACCGAATCATCATCACCGCTCGACCACGATAACCGAGCACCTAGCCACCCAAAACCTCATCCAAAATCGGACATGTCCTCGTTGGTTATCACAATCGGGACTATCACAACCACGACCACCATAACCCACTCGTTTCCTTCACCACCTACCAAGACCCACCTTCACGAACCAGAAACATCATGAACCACCACGCTGACCGTCGGCCTGGGTGGGCGGTCGACTGAGAGAGAGGAGAGAGTGAGATCGAGGAGAGAGAGGATAGGGTGTCTAAGGTTTTTAGAGAGAGATAGTAGAGAGCAATGTTTTCAGGACCGGTTCGGACACTGAACCGGACGTCTTACTGGTTCACTGGTCGGACCGGTCCAACCGGATTTAATAACCGGATGATATCATAAATATTATAAATATATAATGTAATTTAGAAATGAAAATTTGAAGATTTTATATATAGAAATATTAGATAGGTTTAGGATCAAATAAGAACCCTATGTCTAGTTGAGAACCTTGTGAACCAAATCCAACCATCCATTCTTGATTTTGATCTAGAGGGTATATATGTAAAAATACACACACAACTTATTCTTCAAGTAAGTTACGTATATCTTTAAAAACGGTTTCCTAAAAATCTGACATTTAAAGAACCACAATCTGAATCTATATTTGAACAAATCTTGCGAAGTCTGAATTCATTGAATTAATCAATGATATTTTTCGTTGTTCCTTCGGTCTTAAATAAGAGGTTTGCTTTTTTTTTTTATACTCCCAATAATCCTCATCACTACGGTATTTCACTTTAATTCATGGATGGTGTTTTAATTTATGAAAATCCATCATGTGCACTAACTGCTTGATGTATTCTCGGGTCATGATTATTATTTTGTATCACTCCACTATTTCAATGTTCTCTTTGAACAATCATGGATTATGTAATTAAAAAAACATGTATTTGTTTTTATTATAATCAGGTTGAAATCATGGCGGTGACAGTAGTGACGTGGTTTGAAGATTAGCTACAACTCATCTATACTTCTACCTCTCAATCGCTACAATTACATCAAGAGTAACGGTAACGGGCGACCGTATTTATTATGAATATCAAAGGCTATGGCCGGTCGGAGTTCTTCGGTGACCAAATACAGGGGACGGAGATGCCAGACAACTCAAGTGGTAGTTTGTGGTGCATGTGTGTCTACATACAATAGACATGCAGATGATGATTTGTGGATGAAGATAATGATATTTGTACATATTTTTACATTGATGAAGATACTTGGTTTGATAGTGTACATAATGAATCTACAAACCATGTGTAAACAAAAAAAAGGAGATTTTAAGTGAATACATATGTGTATAAACAATTTGTTAACTGAGATTGTAAGTGAATACACATATGTACAACAATTTGTTAACTGACATTATAAGTGAATATTATTGTATACACATGTGTACAACAGTTTGTTAACTAATATTATAAGTGAATACACATGTGTACAACAATGTATTATGCAAAATATAATCGATTTGGGGAATTCAGTGTGATTATCATGAAAAAAAGGAAAAGAATGGTTTATAGAGTTTTAAGAACAAATGTAAAATTACCAGAGTGTCCCTAATTTAAAATAAACTATTAATTTAAATTTTACTTATTTACCATCTTGCCATTAAAGATCAAGGGCTCATAATGGTTCCTATGGTTCTCATTTGACTTATGGTTCTTATTTGAACCACACCCATATTAGATATTGTTAAAATATTTCAGTTTTGTATTATAAATCATGTCTATACCTATCATTAGTTTACGTAAGGCTAAAAATTAAAGTTAAAAGAATGTTAAAAGTTGTAGTTTTATGGAAGCACAAGGATTGAATGTGCTAAAGATGGTTTTTTAGAAGGAGGTTTATTAAATCTACAATTTAACCTAAAAGGCTCATATATAAACAACACTTTGGAAGGAAAAAAACTTTTAGTTTCCAGCCGCTACTCCTCTCTTCAATTCTTTCATCCTCTCTTTAAGTGCTCTTCATAATCTAGAGGTTTTAAGTAGAGTTTTGAATGGTTTTGCTTTTATATGTTAGCCATTCATAACTTTAACTATTTTTTTCTTCAACTTTTATGGATCTTTACGTTAATCTTTAGTTATGGTAGTCTACTTTGCGCCATGAGAAGTTTATGCTGCTGTTTTAGGGGAAAAACAAAGGGATGAGTAGACTTACCGGTCCGACCGGCCGGTTCGACGAACCAGCGAATCAGAGAAATAACCGAACCGCCTGATTTTTTGTATACTTAACAAACTGCTGTGGCCGGATCGTTTTGATTGGCAAATCCCGGTTCAACCGGTCTGACCGGTCGGTCTGATCCGGTCTTCAAAACCTTGGTAGAGAGAGAAAGGAGGGGTTGCGGCTGCATTCAAAATGGAGGAGGAGGAGAAGCTTACCCTTTTATACTTAGGGTTAGGGTTAGGTGAAGTACAACGCGTGTTTGAACCTGTTTTAACGTAACAAGTCTCGGTTTTATTTTAACTTGACAACTTATCACAAATGCTATCGGTTATGATCGATTTCAAGAATATAACTAAACCGAGCAATAATAAATATTATTTTCGACATTCGACACGTTCTTTCAGAACACGCGTTAAAATCGTGTTAGTTGCTTCAGTCGCGTTTTCCTTCCTTTAAACGATTCGTAAGCTTCTGAAACTTAACAAATAATCACATTTATAATAAATAAGTATTCTGAAGGCTCAACTACAGTTAAAACTACATCGGACGTTGATCGGAATTTGCCGGTTGTCACATTTTGGTGGAGGAAACGTAGTCGGTTTTGGTGACGGAGGCGTTGGATGAAACGTAGGTTTTGTTGTTCCGGGGGTCTTTGATTTTGATGTTAATGTTCCTGTTAATTTTCATGGAAATTGTGGTGGTCCTAATGTTCCTACTGCTAGTGACGTGGGTTTTCTTTACGATAATGATTATGCCGGTGAATATAATCCGGAAGAGGAGGAGGTGGTGAAGGAGGAGGTGGTGGTGGCAAAGGTGGTAATGGATATGTTGAACCGGTAGGTGTAGGATTCAGGGCATATTTAGTTCATGAAGCTCGGCTCCCTCGATTACCACTACAACATCAATAGCAAATAGAACAACCAAATCCAAATCTTCGGCCTAGAAGTATTGCTTCTGTAATCTTTAATGAATAAGCCCTTAACACACTTTAGTTGTATGCAAATGGACAACATCAGCCTTTGTTAGGAACGCCGGAATATTATGCTACTCTTAGTCATGCAGTGAATGTTTCCCGAAGTACTACACGTCTTTTTCAAGTTCCCGTTGTTCGTGAGAGGTAAGTAATCTACAAATCGTTTTAATTTTTTAATTCAATTTCTTATAAAAGTGTAAACCTTGAAATCTATCTATATTCGTAGGTACCCCTTTAATTTGAATGATCTTTCGGATTAATTTGGTTATACTCGAGACCAAGTTCTGGCGCATGCAAATAGTGAGTATTATTTTATTTAGTTCAATTGTTTGTTTCTTCATTTATATAAAAGTTTTGGCGAATGCAAATAGTGAGTATTGTTTTATTTAGTTTAATTGTTTGTTTCTCCATTTATATAAATTTATTGTATTGTGCAATGTTTTGGAGACCGGATCGAACATGCCGGTCTTAGCGGTTCGACCGGGGTTCGCCCATAGCACCGGTCTGGTTGATAGTGGTCCGTTAACCCTTCGAAAAATCATTCGGTTTGTACAAGTTGGTTGTCAGCAGGTAGGACCGGTTTGCCGGTCGGATCAGTAAGCGTATATAATTTTGTTTCTTTTTGTTAAAATTAAAATCTTAAAGTGTGGCGATGGGTATTCGATATAAATATTTGAAGAACATGAACACTAAATACATGTAAATTTGATTTTCTTATGTTGAAACTAAAACCTGAAAGTGGCGATAGATGTTGGATATAGATTTTGAAGAAGATGAACAGTTGAACACTAAACATATATAATATTAGTTTGGAACTTGCTATTTGATTGTGAAATTACGGACCACTTCTTTTGTTATTTTGAATTTTGAGATATCTATTTATAATTATTATGACCAAATTGTTCATATATATTTAAATGTTTTGGAGTATGTACTTATGTTTGATTAAAACTTGGATGTGTGTTTAAGAGATTAATGTGTTCATCTTTGTGGAATGTTAAATAGGTTTGTTTGATATGAACTTTAGCATTTCATACATACATAAAAAATGTTATGTTTATGTAGTTAACCAATATGTGTTCAACCGTAGAGTGGCTAGAACGGGAATTCAAAATTGGCCACTGGTTGGGAATGCAGAAGACAATACTTGTGGTGGTTTTATATCCTTCACGCTTCCACGTTGTGATGTATATTCGGCCTACAACCCCTTGGAATCAGTTCCTTCAACAAATTAGACGGGTGTGTCTAGGCAACTTACGCATGTGGTATGCTGATGAGGAAGAATATTTACCACTGACCAATGATGATCAATGGATAGCATGTTTTGAGGCTTATGCTAATGCTAACGGGAACAAGGTAAGAATAGAAGTACTGGTTAGTCTTTGATTTGTGACTTAAGGGGTGAGTAGAGTTTGGGTGATTGTAACTTTTGGTGAAAGCATTAGAATATGAGAGTTTTGTTAGTGACTATATTTTGAGGATTATGTAAATTTGAAACTCTATTAAAGTCTCAACAATAACAAGTTTTATTAAGTATGCTTAGTCAAAAAAAGAAACAAGATTTGCAATAATACTGAACTAATAAACTATGTGTCTCATTTGGCAAAAAATAGTTGTAAAGGTTTTGATTATGGAATAATTGACTTCTGTGTTGAAGAAATGTAAGTTATATTGGGATTTGTGTGTCTAGTTAATGTGACTACACGAAGAATATATTATTAATTCTAATTTAAGTTGATTTAATGGGCTTATTCTAGTTTAAAATTATTGATTGCTTGTTGTTAAAATCATTTATAAAAGCTTTACTCTTTTTTAGGGGTGTTCAAATTCGGATAATCCAAATTTCAGATATCCAAATTTCGGATAGTCAATATTGGGATCCGATCCAAATCCGAAATTTCGGATATCCGAATTTCGGATCATCTAACAGATAATCCGAATTTCGGATCATCCAACGGATAATCCAAATCCGGTGTTGGACTTTGAATCCCACTTGTTGGGAACAAATGGGGGCCCATTAAATAAAAAAAACCTAGTAAACTGTTTTATTTGATTTCTTTAAGCTAGCGTCGTCATTAATTTTCTGAACATCTTTCTTTCGTCGTCATTCATCCTCTACTCCATTATAATCATCGTCATTCACTCTCTTTTCCGTCGACGACGTCGTCATTAATGTTATACTATTTGTTGTAGTTATGAATTCGGATGATGAGATTCAAGCCCTATTGGGTGACATGGTAAACCATTCTAATCACAATTATCAACAAAATATGAATAACGAACAACAACATACCGGAGCTTATTGGGATGTTGCTGCCGGTTCTGAAGGTTTGAACGATGGTGAAGTTTTCGCTGTTGGTGGTAGCAGTGGAGGAAATGTAGGTTTGGTGACAGAGGAAATGGAGGAAATGTAGGTTTTGGTGGAGGGAACGTAGGTTTTGGTGACGGAATCTTTGGAGGAAACATAGGTTTTGGTGACGGTGGCTATGGAGGAAACGTAGTAGGTTTTGATGGAGGAATCGTAGGTTTTGGTGGAGGAAATGTAGGTTTTGGTGACGGCGGCGTGGAGGAAACATAGTAGGTTTCGGGGGAGGAAACGTATTGGTGGAGGACATGTAGGTTTTGGTGACGGCGGCGTGGAGGAAACATAGTAGGTTTTGGTGGAGGAAACGTAGGTTTTGTAGAGGAAATGTAGGATTTGGTTGAGGAAACGTAGGTTTTGGTGACAGAGGCTTTGGAGGAAACGTAGGTTTTGGTGACGGAGGAGGTGGAGGAAACGTAGTAGGTTTTGGTGGTGGAAACATAGGTTTTGGTGACGGAAGCGGTGGAGGAAACGTAGTAGGTTTTGGTGGAGGAAACGTAGTAGGTTTTGGTGACAGAGACATTGGAGGAAAGTAGGTTTTGTTGTTCCGGGGGTCTTTGATTTTGATGTTAATGTTCTTGTTAATTTTCATGGAAATGGGGTGGTCCTAATGTTCTTGCTGCTCGTGGCGTGGGTTTTCTTTACGATAATGATTATGCCAGTTGTTGTGGGTGAAAATCCTCAACATGATTTTACCTTATATCCCTGACATTGCATCCTCGGGATGCTTAAGGACTTTGCTGACTTCAGGATGTAACTGTAATTCAGCATGAGCACATCCTGAGAATGAACTAACGAATTAGCTTTCTTATATGATTACAGGTACAACTAAGTTATAATATGGATTTTATCGATACAACAACGTCTATATTATGAACCTCAAATGAAGAAGTCAAAGATAGGAATGTAACTCATGCTCTATAATTGAAGATGGAGTCAAACTTGTAACCGATACACATTTAATATCGGCGATAAACAAGGAAACAACTGGATCATTGACTAGCCAAGAAGAAACTGTTAGCCAACGTCTAGTTTCTGTCAAAGACCTCCAACATTCACCTGAAGAAGCTATTACACAACATTAAAGACTTTAACTACTTAGCGGATCTCACAGGATTCATTAGTTATTCTCATGTACTATATAAATGGGAGTATTGGACGAGTATAGGACACTTACATGCACATTGCTTACACTATAGTTGCACACTAACATTTAGAAACACACACAATCATTGTAATCTTAGTACACTCGTCCACATACTCATCCAAAGTTGTACTTTTTTACCAAATTAATATTAACAAGCAAGGCAGGGGCCTAGTCTCCTCCCGAGGTTTTATGCCGGCGATCTACTATTGATCAAGGGCTTTTCTCGTATATCGAGTGTTGTTCTTTGTGTTTTAGTCATTTATTCGTTCATTACCAGCAGTTCCATCCCGAGGATATAACTGTCCATCCCGAAGCAAACCTAAGCCATCCCGAGCATAGTTGTCATTAATTTACTCTTTTTTGCATCCTGATCAAACATTTTCAGAATATAATTAGTTTTAATAGTAAATTCACATTCTTAGCACACTACCTCACAATTTCTAATTTGGAATACAAGATTATTTCTACTAGGTAATTTTTGACCAAAACAATTTGGCGCCCACCGTGGGGCAAGTGGTGCTATTTTAACAAAAAAACTTTGTTAAAAACTTTTCTCATTTACTTCTTTTTTACAAAACTTGACAACTATGTCGTCTTCCCAGAAAAATGTTTCCTCATCCATGCCTTCATCCACTTCTACCAGAAGTACTACCTTACCACCTCCACCTGCACTCTCAAAGAGTGCTACCTCTCAAATTTCACCTAGGCCAGCATTGGGGGCATCTGGATTTTCTCCTGTTCTAGTTTCGAATGATGAGATCCTATCTATGTTTTCAATGGTAAAGGATCAAATGCAGCAACAACAGGAGACCAACAGAATGCTAATGAGAGAGATACAGTCCCTCAAGACATCTTCAAAGAGACCAAGTGAAGAAATGGGGACACCATTACAACCAAGGGTGTTAGATTTCAATTCTGGCATCTCTGGAGGTGTTCATCAAGGAGATTTCATCCCCATGAACACTGGGTTCTCTGCTCCTGAAACGACTACTACACCCAGGATGACAACTACCAGGAATGCAGGATATGCACCTGTGCCATCCTAAGGATATAACAACAACGGTAACAATTTAAGTTCTAGTACTTTTGCTGCTAATGATGTTGCTTCTTTGCAGGATACAGGAATAAGCCCTCAACTAGCAAGGGAGCTTCAGAAGATCAAAGATATGGTATCGAGTGTGCCTGGGATAGTGCAACCTATCCCTAAGGTATCCTCAGCATGCCATAGGGTGTCAAGATTTGCACCTCCAATATGTGATGCAGAAATACCAAAGCGGTTTCAAACTCCAAGCATGAAGCTCTACGATGGATCAACTGATCCTGAGGAGCATGTGGCTCAATATAGGGAAAGGATGGAAATAAAATCCAATCCCTACCAATCTGAAAGAAGCATGCTTATGCAAGGGATTTGGTTCAACTCTCACTGGTCCAGCCCTGAAATGGCTCCTAAGTGTTCCTTCCTATTCTATTACTTCTTTTGCACATTTAATTAACATGTTTAATAATCAGTTTTCTTGTAGTCGAACGTTCGAACGTTTGAAAAGTGATCTATACAGGGTGACTCAACCACAGGGGGAATCACTAAGAGAATTCATTACTAGGTTTGGAAAGGAAGCACTTGACATCCCGAACCTGGATGTCACAACGGCGGTTCAGGCTTTCAAGATGGGACTGCAGAAAGACTCACCATTCTACCAAGAATTGGTGATGAATCCATGCAGGAACTTAGATGAAGTTAGGAACAGAGCCTTAAGATTCATCCGACTTGAGGATGATAAAAAGATACAAGAGAGGATAGAATCGTCCTCAAAATATAACTATCCCAATCAAAAATCCACTCCCACACACGAACCATACAATCATAAACCATATGCTAGGCCTGATAATAAGAAGGTCAATGTGGTAGAGGATGACGATGAGGATGACTGCCCTAAATTATCAGACTATTGTTTTCTGTGGATATAACAGGGTTGATGTATGCCATGAAGGATATAGGGGACAAAGCAAGATGGCCAAGGAAGGACAACAAGACAGGATGGAAAGACAAATCCAAATGGTGTGCCTTTCATGAAGACTTCGGCCATATCACTGAAGATTGCATCGGGTTAAGAAAGGAGATAGCATATCTCTTAAGCAAGGGTCACCTCAAAGATCTCCTGGGCAAACAGAAATCAAGACCTCAGGATGGCACCAACATCCCGGAAAGAGCAGCATCCCACCTAAGGATGCTGGCATTATCAACTTCATTTCAGGAGGGTCAGAAATTTGTGGAACCTCATACTCAGCTGCTAAAAGACATGCGAGGGAAACAAAGTCTGAAAAAGGAGAAATACCAACAAAGACGACCATCCTGACAACCTCAAAAGTGATCAGCTTTGAGGAAGAAGACAGAAAAAACATCCTTGATCCTCATCATGACGGTTTGGTTATTACTTTATATATTGCTAACCACTTTGTTCGCAGGATTCTCGTAGATGGAGGAAGTTCAGTGAATATCATCCAGCTTGAAGCCCTTAAGAGAATGAACATCCCGGAATCCGAAATAGTTTTCAGGTCATCAGTTTTGGTGGGCTTCAGTGGAGAAACTAAGAGCACATTGGGCGACATCAAGCTACAAGTATATGTAGAAGGAGTGAACTCTATCCAGAGATTCTGTGTGATAGATTCACTATCCTGCTACAATGTCATCCTGGGGAGACCCTGGATACATGACATGAAGGCAGTGCCTTCAACATATCATCAGTGTGTGAAACTACCCACACCTTGGGGAGTTGTGAAGGTCAACAGCGATCAACAGGAAGCTAAGGATTGCTATACGACATCAATGAAGGCCTCATCCCGTCAAGCGTAGCAATTACAGCAGGATGCACAGTGCCATCCTCAGGATGTTAAAGCACATTCTGACCAGGATGTAAAAGCCATATGCCTTGACGACAACAACAAGGATATCACTGTGCAAATCGGTAAGAATATCCCACATGATATTGAACAATCACTAATATATTTTCTTAAATGTAGGATGTCTACTTTTGCTTGGAAGCATGAAGATATGACTGGCATATCAAAGGATGTCATTACTAACAAACTTGGGATTGATAAGAGTTTCAAGCCTATTCAGGAAAAAAAAAGGAAGTTTGCTCCAGAAAGAAATATCGTCATACAAGAAGAAGTAGACAGGCTGCTGAAGTCTAAGATGATAAGGGAAGTAAAATTCCCAAGATGGTTGGCAAATGTTGTGGTAGTTCAAAAGAAAAATGGGAAATGAAGAGTGTGTGTGGACTATACAGACCTTAACAAGGCCTGTCCTAAAGATCCATTCCCATTACCACACATAGATTCAATGGTGGATGCTACAGCAGGCCATGAGATGCTGACATTCATGGATACATCCTCAGGATTCCAACAGATACTGATGGAACCAGATGATCAGGAGGACACAACATTCATGACACCATCAGGTATATATTCTTACATAGCCATGCCATTTGGATTAAAAAATGCAGGTGCCACTTATCAAAGGCTAGTAAACACGATGTTCAAAGAAAATATTGGGGACACGATGGAGGTCTACATTGATGACATGGTAATAGAATCCAAGAAAGCAGAAGATCATCTTCGGGATCTCAAAGAAGCTTTTGACATCCTGGATGCTTACAACATGAAGTTAAACCCAGCAAAGTGCCATTTTGGATTTGGAGCTGGAAAGTTTCTTGGATATTTGGTAACAAAAAGAGGGATAGAAGCCAGCCCTGAACAAATAAAGGCAATCCTTGATCTCAAATCCCCAAGAAATATTAAGGATGTGCAAAGGCTTACTGGCAGAATAGCAGCCCTGAATAGATTCATCTTAAAATCCTCAGAGAAATGTAAAGAGTTCTACGACATCCTAAAGAAGAATAACAAATTCGACTGGGACAGAGGCATGAAGAAGCATTAAAGAAGCTCAAAGATTATCTTGCAGCAACTCCATTATTGATGAAACCTGAGGATGGAGAACCTCTCAAGCTATATCTTGCAGTTTCTAGGAATGCAATAAGTGTTGTATTGGTAAAGGACTTCGAAGGGCAACAACATCCTGTCTATTATGTAAGTAAAACTCTACTAGATGCTGAAACCAGGTATTCACATCTCGAAAAACTTATCTTAGCTTTAATAATGGCTTCTACTAAGTTAAGGCATTATTTTGAAACACATAAAATATATGTTCAAACTAACTATCCCATTAAGAATGTATTAAGAAAACCTGAAATGTCTGAAGAATTGCAAAATGGTCGGTTAAATTAAGTGCCTTTGACTTAGAATATGAGCCTAGAAATGCAATCAAGTCACAGGCTCTAGCAGACTTTGTGGCTGATTTCAGTAGTGACATCCTGAGTGAAGTAGAGTCTGAAGTTCAACAACTAAATGAAAATTTGGAAAGATGGACTCTATACACTGATGGTGCTTCGAATGCAAGAGGCACAGGTCTGGGAATACTACTAAAATCGCCACAAGGGGACAAGATACCCCATGCCATTAGATGTGCATTTCAAACAACGATAATGAAGCTGAGTATGAAGCTCTCATTACTGGTTTACAACTTGCTAGAGATATGCATATTGTTAAAATTGAAGTCTTTGTTGATTCTTTGTTGATTACTAACTGTTGTGGGTGAAAATCCTCAGGTTGATTTTACCTTACATCCCTAATGTACCACCCTCAGGATGCTGAAGGACACTGCTGACTTCAGGATGTAACTGTAATTCAGCATGTGCACATCCTGAGAATGAACTAACGAGTTAGCTTTCTTATATAATTGCAGGTACAAACTAAGTTATAATATGGATTCTATTGATTCAGCAACGTCTATGTTATAACCCTCAAATGAAGAAGTCAAAGATGGAAGTGTAACTCATGCTCTATGATTGAAGATGGAGTCAAACTTGTAACCGATACATATTTAATATCGGCGATAAAGAAGGAAACAGCCAAATCATTGACTAGCCAAGAAGAAACAGTCAACCAACGAATAGTTTCTGTTAAAAGACCTCCAACGTTCACATGAAAAAGCTATTACGCAACATTAAAGACTTTAACTAGATAGTGGATCTCACAGGATTCATTAGTTACTCTCATGTATTATATAAATGGGAGTATGGGACGAGTATAGGACACTCACAGGCACCTTGCTTACACTATAGCTGCACACTAACACTTAGACACATACACAATCATTGTAATCTTAGTACACTCGTCCACATACTCATCCAAACTTGTACTTTTTTACCAAATTAATATTAACAAACAAGGCAGGGGCCTAGTCTCCTCCCGAAGTTTTATGTCGACGATCTACTATTGATCAAGGGCTTTCCTCGTATATCGAGTGTTGTTCTTTGTGTTTTACTTACTTATTCGTT
Organism: Ambrosia x helenae; assembly: GCA_030844895.1. NCBI lineage: Eukaryota > Viridiplantae > Streptophyta > Magnoliopsida > Asterales > Asteraceae > Ambrosia > Ambrosia x helenae. Next base: position 84,896 of record JAUTDX010001159.1, read on the forward strand.
CATTACGAACAGTTCCATCCTGAGGATATAATGTCCATCCCAAAGCAAACCTAAGCCATCCTGAGCATAATTGTCACTAATTTACTCTTTATTGCATCCTGATTAAACATTTTCAGAATATAACTTGTTTTAATAGCAAATTCACATTCCTAGCACACTACCTCACAATTTCTGATTTGGAATACAATATTATTTCTAGTAGATAATTTTGACCAAAACACTAACCATTTCAATGGATCATATGGAGTAAAAGGACAAAAGTTAGCCATTTGTAGAATTTTCACTAACACAGGTACCTAGGGAAGAAATGCTGAAGCTGATGCCTTAGCAAACCTGGGATCCTCCTTTAACCTACTAGAAGGATCCAAGATTCCCATCGTCCACATCTTGAAACCAGCGATTGAAGGGTGGCATCCTGAGGATGGCCAGGCACATCCTGAGGATAAAACAGACCATACTGAGGATATCACTGTTTTAGCCACTCAGGAACAAGACGATTCATCATGGATGACTCCCATAATGAAATATTTACAAGAAGATGTCATTCCTGATGAGGAAAATCCAAAGGCTTTCAAGATAAAGGTATCTAAATTTACAATTTTAGACAATATTTTGTATAGAAAGTCTCTCGCAGGTCCATATTTGAGATGTCTCAACAAGGATGAAGCAAACGAAGTACTCAAAGACATCCACGAAGGAGATTGTGGAAATCATACAGGAGGAAGATCTCTCTACTCGAAGACTTTGAGGACGGGATACTATTGGCCTACTATGAAGAAGGATGCCATGCTGTATTCCCAAAAGTGTGATGCATGCCAAAGACATAGCAACATACTTCACCAGCCTGCTGAACCACTACATCCTATTATTTCACCATGGCCCTTCATGAAATGGGGGATGGACATAGTAGGAAAACTACCCAAATCTCCTGGAGGAAAGGTATTCATGCTAGTGATGACAGACTACTTTTCGAAATGGATTGAAGCTGAAGCATTTGTGTAAGTCAGAGATAAAGAGGTGGTCTCATTCATCAAAGAAACATCCTGACACGATTTGGAGTACCATCTGAAATCATTTGTGACAATGGTTCTCAATTCATTAGCAAAACAACAACTGACTTTTGCGAGAGTTGGGGGATCAAGATGGTAACTTCAACACCAGTCCATCCTCAAGCTAATGGACAAGCAGAATCCTCAAACAAAATCATCGTCAATAACTTGAAGAAGAAGCTTGGGGAAAATAAAGGGAAATGGGCAGAAGAACTTCCATTTGCACTTTGGGCTGATAGGACTACTTCGAAGAATGCTACTGGTCAGACACCTTTTTCTTTGGTCTTTGGAACAGAAGCAATGCTTCCAACAGAGATGGTCATGCCTACAGCAAGGAAACATCTTCAGGATGCAACTACCAATTCTGAAGCATTACTACAAGACTTGGAAACTGTGGATGAACTCAGGGATGATGCTAAACTAAGAATGGCTGCATATCAACAAAGGATTGCTAAAGCTTACAACAAGAACATCAGGATAAGAAGATTTCAAGTGGGAGACTTGGTATTAAGAAAATCCTTCCAAAATATAACAAAACCATGTGATGGTAAGCTAGCTCCCAAGTGGGAAGGTCCATACTTAATCGATTCCAAAGCTGGTAAAGGAGCATATTGGTTGTCAACAATGGAAGGACAGATTCTACCAAGAGCTTGGAATGCTATACACTTGAAATATTACCATGCCTAGGGATGCATGTGATTGATCTCTCTGGAAGAGAAACCATGATCCGAATCACAGGTGGGATGAAGGTGAAGGCTGATAGAGATGAATCATCTCCATATGTAAGTGCTTATCCTTGATTTATTTCAATCGATTATATTTTAACTAAACATGGTCTAGAAATAGTCCATCATGAGAATTTTGCAGTACCATCCTGAAGATGGAATGCTTAGAAGACTAGGGAGCTGGCCACCCTCTCCTCCGTTAAGGTGTCTGACACCTTCCTAAGGTTTAAAGGTTTTCACCTTTCTCATTGGGTTAGCAACCCTCGCCTGAGTGCACGATGCCCATTTATATTCTCGGGATGGTGGGACCAGTCCATGTAAAAGTGGCTGACAATTTCATTATCTTTGAGATATACGATGGAGCTCTTAAGGTTTAGACATTTTTCAATGTCTCTAAGGTTTAGACGTTTTTCAACGTCTCTTTGGTCTAGTCACAAGGGCCTTGTCGCCAGTTGTTCCTAAGGGCCTTGTCACCAGTTATTCCTAAAGGGCCTTGTCAACAGTTATTCTCAAGATGATACATAATGGTTTTATCACCAAGATATAACAAAAGGGTTTTTAATCCCAGATAAACCAAAGGCCTAAGTCGCCAGTGTAATAACAAAATCTTCCTTTGCAAGATATAAGGATTATAGATAGTTAAAGTCTATTTTGAAGATATCACACTGGGGACATCCTCAGAATGCAAGACCATCCCAAGGATGGAAAAGAAACCAGATGCATCCTCAGGATGCAAGACTATCCCAAAGATGAAGAAGAAACTGGGGACATCCTCAGGATAATGAAGACCATCTTGATGATGAGAAGGACTTATATGGAATATGGCAATATCAGAAGAATTATTCAACACAAAAGGTATTATTTCAGATTATTTCTTTACAACCTAAGTGTTTGCTAATGTTTGCAGAATATCAAAGGAAATAAAAAAGCACAAAGAGAATAATGTCAAAAGTTATATTATTCATCAAAAACTGAAAATAATGCCAACCCCTGGCTTCATCCTAAACCAGGACCCATCCACCAGGGATCGGCATTTCAAAGTCAGAATTGAGAAAGATTTGGGACTTCGTCTTGAAAACCAAGATCCCTCCACCCCAAAATCTTCATTGTTTACACAAATGAAAACATAAAATTGTTCATAAACTACCATTCCAGAATTCTAAAAAAAGTGGGCTCTGGCCTAATCATCACATCCGTCATTGCCCACCGGATCCTCAACTTGAAACTCCTTGGCTACCCCGGCGTCCACCACCTCAGCCTCTGTCACCTCATCCTCTTTGCCAGCATCCTGAGGATCAGCAACAGGGACGGACTCAGATGCCACCTCCTTTCCACCTAGACTAAGGATCTTCTCCTGCCAAGCTTCCATGTCCCAGTCTTCCATCTTGAAATTGGGATCCTTAGCCTGCAGTGCCATTCTCACCCTAGCTTGAAAGACAGAGATGGTGGCAGACTTCATCAACCCTTGTTTATACTCTTCCATCTCTTTCTGGTGATCCCTCATGCTTTTGGCCTGAGCAGACTTCACAACCTTCAGCTCAGTCTCCACCTTGCCTAGTTTCTTCTCAAGCTGTTTGGTCTTGTCAAGAGCAGATTTCTTCACATCTTCAAGCTTGGCCTTAGTATCAGCAAACTCTTTGTTCATGTCATCCAGGGACTTCATCAAGTATTCATGCCCATGTAGAAGAAAAGGAGTCACGTAAGTACTCAAACCCTATTACATGTTAATGATAATCGTAACCATCCTCAGGATAAATAACGTACCTGAAGAACAAACTGAGAGATTTTGCCCAAGATGGCATCACAATTGAGACCCTCAAAAGGAGAATCTCTTGAGCAGAAGTATTGGCAGCCTTCCTCTTTCTAGAAGAGGCTGGAGCTTTGGCATTAGGGGCAGGAGGAGGACTTGTCATCCTGGAGCTGGAGGAGAAGTTATCTTAGGAGGATCAATGTTTTGACTGTCGATCTCATCAAGATCAAAATAGTCAGGCTTCTTTGCTGAAACAAAGAAAGCATATACAGGTTAACACAAGAGTCAAGATAGGCGTATCCTTAAAATAAGACAAAACTCACCAGACATCTCGGTGGCAAAACAAGCGCCTGCAAGAACAATAAAATTTTAGAAGACTATTAACATCCTCAGGATGTGACTATCTTGATTATATCTAATACATTTACCACTCTTTAACCAGAATATAGGGATCTCATCCCCATAAGGAATGGAATCCCTTCTCACAAAAAAAGAACTTTGATTTCCAGGGCCTATCAGATTTCACAACACCGTGCAGAAAAGGAGGCTCTGCATCAATAATTTGAAGAACATAACGGCAGGACCCATGTGTCCTTAACTTATATATGTATGACAGGTCACCAATCTGAAGTTGGATACCATGAGTTTGAATGATATTGTTACAGACTATCAAGATCCTCCAGATCTCAGGCATAGCATGGGCATAAGCCATTCCTGTCGCATCAAAGAACTCTTTGATGAAATCAGGGAATGGGTATTTAAGACCAAGCTGGAATGGTAAAAGGAAAAAACACACCCAGACAGAAGAAGCAAAGTCAGACTTTGCATTCAGATCAAAAGGCCGAATAACGGCAGAATCAAGAAAAGCCCCTGATTTCTTAAGGGCTTGAATGTCTTTATCGTTAAAAGTACAGATTTCTTGATCATGATCTTTGATCAAGTTTTGGGGTGTGAAATCTTTAGGGATTCCGACACTACCGAGAGCCCTTGTTAATTTCTTACTCATTCTAAAAAAATGTTTTGGAAAACTATTTTTTGCAGGGATGAAAGGAAAAAGACGAGAAAAGAAGCGAATTAGTTACCTTTTTTGATAATCTCAGTTGATTATAAAGAAGGAAGAGGAAGCCTAGATATAGGCGGCAGGATATGATAGGGCATAACGGTCATCACGAAGAATTAGCCTAAAAAATAGCCGTTAGGATCTTGAAACTTGGAAAGATTGACGCATCAATTGGAAAAAATATTTTTACCATTATAAGATAATGGTAACATATTTTTGGGGACAATTGTTGTGGGTGAAAATCCTCAACATGATTTTACCTTATATCCCTGACATTGCATCCTCGGGATGCTTAAGGACTCTGCTGACTTCAGGATGTAACTGTAATTCAGCATGTGCACATCCTGAGACTGAACTAACGAATTAGCTTTCTTATATGATTACAGGTACAACTAAGTTATAATCTGAATTTTATCGATACAACAACGTCTATATAAACCTCAAATGAAGAAGTCAAAGATAGGAATGTAACTCATGCTCTATCATTGAAGATGGAGTCAAACTTGTAACCGATACACATTTAATATAGGCGATAAACAAGGAAACAGCTGGATCATTGACTAGCCAAGAAGAAACTGTTAGCCAACGTCTAGTTTCTGTCAAAGACCTCCAACGTTCACCTGAAGAAGCTATTACACAACATTGAAGACTTTAACTACTTAGCGGATCTCACGGGATTCATTAGTTATTTTCATGTATTATATAAATTGGAGTATTGGACGAGTATAGGACACTTACATGCACATTGCTTACACTATAGTTGCACACTAACACTTAGAAACACACACAATCATTGTAATCTTTGTACACTCGTCCACATACTCATCCAAAGTTGTACTTTTTTTTACCAAATTAATATTAACAAACAAGGCAGGGGCCTAGTCTCCTCCCGAGGTTTTATGTCGGCGATCTACTATTGATCAAGGGCTTTCCTCGTATATCGAGTGTTGTTCTTTGTGTTTTACTCATTTATTCGTTCATTACAAGCAGTTCCATCCCGAGGATATAACTGTCCATCCCGAAGCAAACCTAAGCCATCTCGAGCATAGTTGTCATTAATTTACTCTTTTTTGCATCCTGATCAAACATTTTCAGAATATAATTAGTTTTAATAGTAAATTCACATTCTTAGCACACTACCTCACAATTTCTAATTTGGAATACAAGATTATTTCTACTAGGTAATTTTTGACCAAAACACTAGTGAATATAATCCGGATGAGGAGGAGGTGGTGAAGGAGGTGGTGGTGGAGGAGGTGGTGGTAATGGATATGTTGAACCGGTAGGTGTAGGATTCGGGACATATTTAGTTCATGGAGCTCGGCTCCCTCAATTACCACTACAACATCAATACCAAATAGAACCACCAAATCCAAATCTTCGGCCTAGAAGTATTGCTTCTGTAATCTTTAATGAACAAGCCCTTAACACACTTCAGTTGTATGTAAATGTACAACATCAGCCTTTGTTAGGAACATCGGAATATTATGCTACTCTTAGACATGCAGTGAATGTTTCCTGAAGTACAACACGTCTTTTTCAAGCTCCCAGTGTTCGTGAGACGTAAGTAATCTACAAATCATTTTTTTTCTCAATTTCTTATAAAAGTGTAAACCTTGAAATCTATCTATATTCGTAGGTACCCTTTTAATTTGAATGGTCTTTCGGATTATTTTGGCTATACTCGAGACCAAGTTTTGGCGTATACAAATAGTGAGTATTATTTTATTTAGTTCAATTTTTTGTTTCTTCATTTATATAAAAGTTCTAGAGAATGCAAATAGTGAGTATTGTTTTATTAAGTTTAATTGTTTGTTTCTACATTTATATAAATTTTTTGTATTGTGCAATGTTTTGGAGACCGGATCGGACAGGCCGGTCTGACCAGTTCGACCGGCGTTCGCCCATAGCACAGGACCGATTGATAGTGGGCCGTTAACCCTTCGAAAAATCGTCCGGTTCGTACAAGTTGGTTGTCAGCAGGTCGGACCGGTTCGCCGGTCGGATCGATAAGCGTATATAATTTTGTTTTTTTTTGTTAAAATTAAAATCTTCAAGTGTGTCGATGGGTATTCGATATGAATATTTGAAGAACATGAACACTGAATACATGTAAATTTGATTTTTTTTATGTTAGAAACTAAAACCTAAAAGTGGCGATGGATGTTGGATATAGACTTTGAAGAAGATGAACAGTTTGAACACTTAATATATATAATATTAGTTTGGAACTTGCTATTTGATGGTGAAATTACGGACCACTTCTTTTGCTATTTTGAATTTTGAGATATCTATTTATAATTTATTATGACCAAATTGTTCATATATGTTTAAACGTTTTAGAGTATGTACTTATGTTTGATTAAAACTTGGATGTGTGTTTAAGAGATCAATGTGTTCGTCTTTGTGGAATGTTAAGTAGGTTTGTCTGATATGAACTTCAACATTTCATACATTGATGTGCTGAAAAATTAACATGTTTTATGCACGTATTTTCACCCGTTTTGCAACCAAAATCATACTTTTATCTTAGTTTTATCGTGATTTATCTTTCTTTGTTGATAATTGCAGGATTTGAGGCTGGAAAGTGAAAAGACGTAAAAAAAGGCACAAAACGACACTAAAAGGCAAGGAATTGAAGACTTTTATAGCTGTTTCAGATGCAGCACGGCCGCACTCAGGCAGTGCACGGCCTTGCACCTATCCTGGGTTGACAAGTTAACATTTCCAAGTCAGCAGGAAGCAAAAAGTAGTAAAAAATAGCACATTTACGGGATGAGTGGAGAATAAGCTTCTCAGAAGAAGACAAAGTTGTGGCTAGGGGACAAAGTGTACATGGTACAACAACCTTGTCTCCCACATGCAAGGTTTTAAACCACAAGGAAGAGACAAGTCTGCTTCAATCTATTAGATATTATTTATTTATAAATAATATTTAAACACTCTCCATAAACACCACATTCGAGAGAGAAACAACCCGAAATCACCTAAAACCACTAGAAATCTCTATATAACCCTCACCATGTTTTTGTACACAAAGTCAACCTTGTGAGCTCGTTGTATCAACCATGCTAGGCTAGATTTCTCTTGGTGTTGCTAGGGTGATGATGGAACTTGGTATGAAATAAATAGTTTATCTTTTGTTTAAAGTGGTGTTTTCTGTTCTTAATAATTACTTCTACTCTAAACTTTGCTTAATGAATTAACTAATTAATCACTTAGTATTTGGTCTTTTTGGTGTTTTGGTAGGAAGTGGATGGACTTGTGAGTGTACCCGCGGTGTGTAACAACCCGCGCACTTGCAAGCTAACCTAATTTCACGAGTAGTGATTAGCCCATTTGTGGATAGAAGTATACACACTTTGTGGCTTAATCCTCTACTATCAAAATCTCACTTAGGGTTGGTACGATCTTTATACTTGGTCCTAGTGATAAGCCAAGACTTGATTGTGTGACTTAGCTTCATTGTCTATATGATAGCTTTGGTGCAAATCAAGAATTGGTGAACCCGTGTTGGAAGAAAACGATCTTTATTTTCTTTCATTACTATATTACCACAATATTAGTAATAGGCCAATCACTTTTTGAAAAATTAATTAATTCAAGTAGGGGATGCACATGTTCTGATTAGTCACGACTCCCCTATAATATTAAGTGGTAGCTTGTTCGGTCATGCTCCGGCCACCGACAAGTTATTCATAAAAGTTTAGAGTCGTTAGATGTCTATATTGCAACACTGGGAGGTGGGTACTTTGGGGTTGCGACGTCACAGTCTCGAGTCATCTTCCCCTCATTGTTGAGAGGTGAGCTACCCGGTTTGGGAGACCCTCATAAAAATCTTAAGAACACAAATCGTTTACACAGTTATGCAATAACATTCACCTCTAGAGAATGCGGTAATGCAACTCAAAGTTAAGCAAAAGTGTGCAACTTAAACACGCCACTTTAATAAAAGTCTACTATTGTTTCATACAAGGCAACATCTGATCCCGAAGAAACACCTTTGTTTTGCTATTGATTTCTCTTACAGGTTACATCTCTCTCTTTTACTTTTCTTCTTGCATTTTAAAACTCTCTTATTAATTTTTAGGAAGCTAAGTATTAAAAATCATTTCCTTGGATTCGATATTCGGTACTTGCACATTTCTATACTACTCACGATAGGTACACTTGCCTGTTGTGTGGGGTCTAGAACGTTGAGCAACAATCGTTTTAGATTATAAATTTAAAACTTGAAAGCGTCCCACTGTTTTCCGACTTAATTCCCTTTTCACCAAAGTTTTTGGCACTTCCTCCTGGAACTTTTCGTTTTTAAAAGAAAAGAAGTTTAAGTCTTATAAAACCCTCGCACACCATACATACATAAAAATGTTATATTTATGTAGTTGCCCAAGATGTGTTCAACCGTAGAGTGGCTAGAACGGGATTCAAAATTGGCCACTGGTTGGGAATGCGGAAACAATACTTGTGGTGGTTTTATATCCTTCACGCTTCCATGTTGTGATGTATATTCGACCTACAACCCTTAGAACCAGTTCTTTCAACAAATTAGAGGGGTGTATCTAGGCAACTTACACATGTGGTATGCCAATGAGGAAGAATATTTACCACTGACCAGTGATGATCATTGGATAGCATGTCTTGAGGCTTATGCTAATGGAACAAGGTAGGAATAGAAGTACTTGTTAGTCTTTGATTTGTGACTTAAGGGGTGACTAGAGTTTGGGTGATTGCAACTTTTGGTGAAAGCATTAGAATATTAGAGTTTTGTTAGTGACTATATTTTGAGCATTATGTAAATTTGAAACTCTATTAAAGTCTTAACAATCACAAGTTTTATTAAGTATGCTTAGTCAACAAAAAGAAACAAGATTTGCAATAATACTGAACTAATAAACTATGTGTCTCATTTGTCAAAAAATAGTTGTAAAGGATTTGATTATGGAATAATTGACTTCTATGTTGAAGAAATGCAAGTTCTATTGGGATTTGTGTATGTAGTTAATGTGACTACACAAGGAATATATTATTAACTAGATTATCCCCCGGGTGCTACCTGGGATAGGCAAATCTAATATGAAGTGATAAAACCGTAAAAGGAATATATCGTTTTTTCAGAAATTTTCCTTTTTAAAGGATCAACACTCGATAACTCATAAAACATACTTCTAATTATACTTGTGCACATCAAAATATATAAAAAATAGATTCTTACAAAAAAGACTACATCTCTGAATATATATGTAGTTAGCGGATTTTTATATGTAATGACATGTTTAAAAGCATATACACTATCATACCATGATTATTGACTTGCCTAGACATGATTAATGAATTACTTAAACACTTTGTGTTTTTTTTTCTGCATGAAAATAACCACACTAAAAATTCGTTATTTCAGATGTTGCTTTTTTTTTGCATGAAAATTACTTAAACACTTTGTGTTATTTCAGATGTTGCTTCTAATCGACTCATAATAACTCTTTGTTATAACAATCCCCTATTAGTCTAACTTAGATGGCGACAGAGACTTCAATTCGATGCTAATTAAAACATATTTGTGTGAAACTGGCTAAAAAAAACTCCTCATTATCACATCTGAAATAACCCCTAAACATATTAGGTACACTCAAGTTGGTTGAAAAATGAAAAGATAAAAAATCAAACAAAGAAAACATAAAATTTGACCTGATACATACATATACAGGAGACATACATATACATAACCCATACTAAAAACATGTTCAACCCTAACATGGTTGACCCTTCACCCAAGCTAGCCACTTTGCTACCTTCACATGACCTATACATATTTAACAAAGTTCATGTTGTACAGTTAGCAAGTCTTACTGTGTCGAAAAATTTATCAGCAAGCATCTAAAGAAGCTCTTCAGCTTCAGGATCCTAAGTTGCTCTTTGCTGAAAACCATAACAACACTAAATGTGAATAACTAGTACCAAAGTCACCTTGGGGGGGGGGGGAGGAGGGGCGCTTATAGATTATTTTTTTCATTTCACTGATTTTAATCAATTATGCACTGCCACATCACTTCACTGAAACACTTTTTTGGAAGCAACACTCTAGTGATTCTTTTTTTTTTCATTTAAATACAAATCTAAACGTTTTTTTTAAATTCACACGGTTTTTAAATTTACCACCTAACGACCAGCACATAATTAATTTCCATAAACCGTTCCACCCAACACGGTCAAAAATATTATTTGCATTAAAATCAGTCTCATCTAACCGTCAGAAACTTCAATTTTGCATGCAATACGGTTGGATTTTTTAGTATATAAACCACCATACAACGGTGGTGAAAACACACTTCAACATCAACACAACATCAACAACACCCACACCCTTCAAAATGACCTGTTGGACCGAAAATGAAGAAATGACTCTGGATATGTGCGTCAAAGACGCACAAAACGACCCATCCTTGCAACGCCAACGCCGCCAAGGCTCAGATGGCAATGACGCACGGTTCTGGGACCGTGTTTTGACCGACTTCAACCAACAAGTCCGCCAAAGCGCCCGCACAATCAAGAGTCTGCAAGGAAAATTGACCGATCTAAACAACAAATGTGATCGGTGGACGACATGCTACGAGCGCACTATGAGCCACCACCCGGGCGTTGGGCCGGAGTTGGTTGTGGAGATGACCCAAGTGACCTATGCGGGTCGTTACCGCGGCACATTTCACCATGTCCAGGCATGGCAACTCATGTGCCAACTTTAAGCTTTATTTTTTTATGTTTTGATGTATTTTTATTAATGTTTAATATTAATGAATTATGTTTATGTTTTTTTATTTAATTTAGTTTTAATTTATTTTTATTATCTTTAAAACACACGGTTTAAATTAAAAAAAACAATAACAAAAAATGTGATAAAACTGACGGTTATAATAAAAAATTGAATTATATTAATTCAAAAAAAACACGGTTACCAGCTCGTTAGATAGAACCAGAAAACGGTTTATGGGACCTGGTGTGCGTGGTTTTAGTAATTAAAAAGATATTATTTTTCCGTTACCAAAAACTTTGATATTTTAAATTCAGAACTTTGGTTTTGGTCAAATGACTGATTTTTACTAAACCGGTTTTACGAGGTTTTAAATTTATAAAGTAAACAATATTTACTTTTGAAACTAAAACCAACACATAGGCAGAGAACCTGACGTGCATAGTATAGTTTCTAGGGTAAGTATTGAGTATCGTATCCCCAATGATCACACTTACCCCTACTCAGCCTTTAATCAATTTACCGATCGGGTTTTAAAAAGAAAAATAAAACGGAGGATTCTTTGATAAAAATAATTTTTGAAAAAGGGTTTTGGTTTTTATAAAAGAAAAGATAAAAATAGTAGAGAGATCAAATATGCACATCTTGGGACCCTCCGAATAAGTAGTTAAGTTTATTATTACAACTAATAATTAAGTTTAATTATTTGTGAGGAAGAGAAGAGTGATCTTGAAGTGTTGACTCTTTAATAGAGAAGCGGAGGCTATTACTGCGTAGAATGCTAAACCTCTCCAGCGTGCGTCCACCTGGGGTCTCCGCCAAGGCCTCGCGTATAGCGGGCTCCTCAAACCGCGGTCAAGTCTCTGGTCTTCGAACTCATCTCCTTCTTAAAATGGAGGCTTCACTTCCGACCTGGAACACCGTACACCTCACCTTAGCTCTCGTGTTTCGTACCGAAGGATCTCGCCTTAGGGTCATTCACGAGTGGAGCAACAATGAATCCCCTAAGAAGGTTAACGATACTAAGATCGAAGGATCTCTCTTACAGTTGACTCAGGAGACCGTATCCTCATTGGTTAACGGCGTTGTACTAATGAGAACTAGATAAAGAATCTTTATTTTATTTATCTTTAGTGACACTTTAATATTAATAGGCCTGATAAATATAAAGTTGGTTTGATGATTAATGACTTAATCAACCCAACCCATAACCTCCCGAGCTGAATGAAGTCCTTAACAAAGGTGGAATATAATCCTAAAGGCGTATGATACAAAAGATCACTGGTGCGCCCGTAGGGAATCCTCCCTTTGCCAAGAAAGTCATTCAACTACTGAGTAAAATCCTTGATAAAGGTGGAACATAATCCTAAAGGTGTGCAATCCGAAGATCACTGGTGCACCCGTAGGGAATCCTCCCTTTACCAAGAAAATTACTCAGTCATCTGGTGTGTACCAGTAATGTGTCACTCAGATCTGGTCCACTTCAGAAGTCGTTGCTTAGAATCCGGTTCGGATATCAGAAGCCCGAAGGATCTGTCTCACTACCGGTTTCCTCGCCTTGGATCTAGTTCGGGACTACCAGAAGCTGATTAAACCTTTAGTTATTTTATTAAGTTAGAGTTGATTTTTAAGTTAATTAAATTAATCATCATCCAAACCTGCCACAAAGATAAACAAATAAAGATTAGAAGAAGATAACACAACAAATACTAAAAATAAACTACTACTACTAATAAAAGTCTACATATCGAAATGGGTTAATAATAATAGAAAGATACAACCATATCAAATTATCAACCCAAGAACATGGCTGCTCATAGACAAGCTCTCCATCTTCAAGGGCTACGCATCTAACTACCTCATTACCCTCAATGTTTTATTGCATATGAACTACTCTACGATCCTCTTCTTGGCCAAGCCGATCAAGGTAGGATGAGCCCTAACCATTGAGGGATGTTAGGAGGGCCAGAAGGCATCCCACAAGACCCCAAGATCTCTGGAAGAAGCTTGGAGTTCGGCCCTAAGAGAGCACAAGAAGGGATGAACAAATGGTGGGGGTTAACTTGCTATTTATAGGCAAACCAGCTGAGCAGGGGCGTGCCAGACAGTGAAGCACGGGCGTGCTTGCCTTTCTCCCCAAGTTTTGTCGTTTTCCAGGTTTGCTGCGTTGTCTTTTAGCGTGCAGGGCCTTCGTGCAAGTGAGCGTGGGCGTGCTTGGTCACTCCGAGACTGATTTTAACGTTGTTTAAGTCCCGGGATTGTCTTCCAAACATACAGGGAACAGGCTTCAAGTCTGGTATCTTCAGGAATCTCCAATTTTTTCTTGTTTTCACCCGGAAATCCTTCGTTTCCGTCTTGGAGCTCCAGTTTCCTGAGAAATATAAAAGGAACGAATTAAAGCATCAAATATCAATAATGTAAGCCTAATTGTATCCTATTATGAGACTGTTTATGCCTGTTTTATATGTTAATTCTGTGAGTGATCACAATACCCCACACTTAGACTATTGCTTGTCCTCAAGCAATCAGACACAAGTACACTAAGGCAGACTGTAATTAACAAACCATCAACCCATTTATTTATTTTATGTTACGAGAAAAATAAAATTGCATGACACGCCTACTTAACCCGTACGATTATGCCCAACCCTATACCTGCTCACAATGTTCACTCATCACTTGGGTTTATCATTTAAGTGAGTTTTGGGGGTGAACACTCAAGTTCTACCCAAGGTACGCACAGACCGTAGGCTTGTACACAAATCGAATCTCCACCGCTATAAAATGGTGAGGAACTGCAATTCACAAGGTCTTTTGAGGGTGAAGATGATATAGTGATAAATGGGTAGGAAGGGTGTCTACTGTCGTGTCCGACTCGGGCAGCGGCTGTGGCGTAATGGGTAGATGTCAAACTCTTTGTGATGGGCTTCATGAAACTCCTCCCCCGAAGACTTACTTCTCTGACGTCCCTACTCTGCGAATTTTTCGGTCTTCACACCTAATCACCTCCGCTAGGAATGTCCTAGAAATAAATCTTCAAATAGAACTGTTTCTTTTAGCCCGCTCTTTGTCGAGCTTTTTGACTTATTTTTCAAACTTCACTCTTTTTTTTACACAATACGAGTGTTGCTTCTGATGAAGCTTATTCTTGCGTATGTTAACTCTGGGTGGTTGTTTTTCTTCAGTTGCCAAAACATTTCGAACCCCATCCCTGTCATCGTCTCCCTGCTCTAGTCTCTTCTGTATGTCTAATATGTGTGCGGTTTTAAGATAAAAGACAGGAGATGATCAGTGTTTTTGGAAGGAGATGAGTGTGGGTGCAAGATTCCGTAAGTCGAACCGCCGGATTAAAGTAGCCGGCTCCCTGAGCCTCTCTTTGTTCTCATACACGTATAAAGCTAAGCTTTCTCAAAAGCCCACGTACACCTTGTGGGTTAAAGATGAGATGCCACGTAGAACGTTGTTGGAGACATTCTATTGGTTGTGTCAACCAATAACATTGAGAAACTATTCATCAAGCTTCGTTTATTAATATATAGGGTAATTAATTGTGGGTTAAAGATGAGAGGCCACGTAGAACGTTGTTGGAGACATTCTATTGGTTGTGTCAACCAATAACATTGAGAAACTATTCATTAAGCTTCGTTTATTAATATATAGGGTAATTAATTGTGGGTTAAAGATGAGAGGCCACGTAGAACGTTGTTGGAGACATTCTATTGGTTGTGTCAACCAATAACATTGAGAAACTATTCATTAAGCTTCGTTTATTAATATATAGGGTAATTAATTGTGGGTTAAAGATGAGAGGCCACGTAGAACGTTGTTGGAGACATTCTATTGGTTGTGTCAACCAATAACATTGAGAAACTATTCATCAAGCTTCGTTTATTAATATATAGGGTAATTAATTGTGGGTTAAAGATGAGAGGCCACGTAGAACGTTGTTGGAGACATTCTATTGGTTGTGTCAACCAATAACATTGAGAAACTATTCATCAAGCTTCGTTTATTAATATATAGGGTAATTAATTGTGGGTTAAAGATGAGAGGCCACGTAGAACGTTGTTGGAGACATTCTACTGGTTGTGTCAACCGATAACATTGAGAAACTACTCATCAAGCTTTGTTTATTAATATATAGGGTAATACTTGTTTAATCAGTTCAGTTTACACCTATCTTCGAACGATAACCGAGTAAATTACCTTTTTGTCTTCTTATTTGCCACCTTTTTTGTTTGAACGGCCAACAAATTGGAATCACTCACGGAACACTGGAGTATCATCGTGCCACCAGTGTTGTCACGCGATCATATTCCACCACCAAGTCACCAATTCAGGAGGAAACTCATAATTTTGAGAAAACCCCCTTTGTGAGATTCGAACCCAGGACCTTATGACCCTTAAGTCTTATCTCACCACCAAGATACCACTAGGCTATAGTGCCTTGGGTATCTTATTTAACATTTGAAACAAGTTATTTGCCACCTATATCATAAAATAACTCGGTATTGGTTTAACATTTGAAACAAGTTATGTAAACAAAACTGACCATTTAACCTTTATCATTCACCTTTCTTATCTTTCTACATGCTTTTGCATATGGCATTCAAGAGTTAAAACATTTTCAAAATTTAAATGTAACTATGTAAGGTTTTGAAAAAAAAGGGTACAACTTCTATTGCATAAAGTACAACATACCATAGAGAAAAACAACAATTCTACCAGTATTGATACAAAATCAAAATATCAAAAAGGTTAAGAACAGTGTGCATTACAGAAAACTTGCTTCTTACTCATCAAAACTAAAACTCTCTCAAACAAAATCAAACTCAATAATAAGTTAATAACCTTAAAAACATCCGTTAAAACGGTTCCGAAATAACAGAAAAGTGTCATGCTTGAAAGAAATTAGAGTTATTAACTAATGTTCTAATGCGCTTCGGAGAGAAACATTAGGGCCGTAGGCGGACCCTTTGGATATAAGATCATGGTTTAAGAACAAAACAATTACGCTTATATCATCATGGAAATGTCGCCGGACATGTTTATCAATCTTACGAAGATCTGAATACCGCATTTCTCGTTTTTTAGCTGCTTCATGTAAAGCAGCCTTCACCAGCCTCTTGGCAATTCCCTGCGAGAAAAAAAAAAATATTAAATAATCTTGTGACCGTTTTGACCCATTTCTTTTTAGCACTGTAAATACACTTTGGGTGACTTTCAAACTGCACGGCACATATGACCCATTTAGAAAGCGCGACACGCAAGATGCAGACATCACGTACAACCAAAAAGCTTTATCTACAACTAAAAGACGCCTCCCATCCGTTTCACATATAAACCTTTTAATCCCTTTGGTTGTTTTTACATATCAGCCTCCTAAAGACCTTAATTTTGACCCAAAAGAGAATGAGGTGCCGCCCCAAGCCCCTAATGCGTTGAAATACTACTCGAATCGACCTATTCATAAACAGACGATTTGGTGCTGTCTCCCTTAGGTAAAACTGTTATATAATAAGTGGCATAAACTTTTAACAAGAAACTCACCGCGCGTGGACTTTTATGAACAATATCAACAGCCTCTTCATTACTCAACTGTTCCCATAAGCCATCAGAAGCAAATATAAGAAAAGAGTCACCCGGTTGAAGTGGATGAGAAACAACAGATGGAGTAGCAGACAAAATTGGCATCACCGTTGGTTCCGGTAACCGGAACTTTGCTGCAATTGGTTCCTTATTGTACCGCGCATGTTTCATATAAGCATCCCCAATTGATTTAGAAACCTGGAAATTGTAACAAAATTCCAGGATTAGCATTTAGAAGGGCCAAAAATCGACTAAAAACTTGCACATCAAACAACGTTCAGTGTCCTAGATGCGGCAAGAAGGGTGGGTAACGGATCAAAACAAGTTGAGGCTAAACGAGTCATGGTTATAAAAACAATATCATACTACTATAGTTCAAACAAAAAATGACTTCAGCAACTTTGAATAGCCCATTTGACGAATTTTTTTATTTGACCATCTGAGATGAAAAAATAAACCAAATTGACTTGTTCTTATGCCCCTCCTAATGAAAGATTATTCAGAACTTAATTAACAAATAATGTGTCAAGATCAAAATGAGTCAAGGATGAAAAAGGTCATTTTTTAGTACTGGTCATAACAAGGGCTGGGTTGGGTCGACACACTCTCATTTTTTTAAAAGCGGTTTTAAAACTTTTTTATGAATAGTTAATGCATGAACTAGGATTACAAACCAACATCATTACGGTAATTATCTAAAAAATAAAAAAGAAGCGATTTAGCAAGTTGTATGCACATAAAATAGACTCTTGACTACTTTCAAACTGTTTAATTTGTTTGGCCCATTTGAATTCTTTCCCCTTTTCGCTATTTTAATATGACCCATTTGAGCACAAATTGACTCATTCATAAGAAATGGTTGAAATTGTCACCGCCAATATGCTCAAAATGCAAGGTTTACTATAATACCTGGATAATGCCCTTAACTCTCCAAACTCCATGTTTCATTACCACAATTTGAGGATCATGTGGATGCAAATCTCTAAGCTCGCGTCTAATATTCTCAAGATTAGCATTATGTTCCTTTGACAACTGAATGGCGGTTACACTGCTACCAATTTTCCTACCAAGCACAAGACGAGGATCTCCAAGATTTGCCACAAAAAGTGTTTGCTGATAGACTACCCCAACCAAACAACAAGATCCAACGGTTGCAATGCTGGGTCGAACATTCCACATTTTAGATACAAGAGACGTGAACCCGTTCTCTGTTTCAAGAAACGCCCTTTTGATTGTTTCGGGTGTCACAATACCGTGATTTTCAGTTGTATTTGCTGCATAAACACCAAACCTAAGAGTAATGACATAAGTGTCCTTACAAAAATTGACCCGTTAACCGACAAGCTCAACTTGTTACCTCTAGTTTAAACTAATTACTGCAACTTTAACTATGTTTGGGTAAATACTAATATCAATATAATTGTTGTAAGGAAACTCATCATATATATTAGATCTATAGTTTCAAACAATATAAATATTGTTAAATAATAAAATCATTATATATTATATATCAGCTAACATGATACAAAAAACACATTTTGATATTCATACAGTATTCTAAAAAAATATCAGATTTAATTTCAATCAAATAATGAGTACAAAAATTGACTTGTTCAGCAACAAACCTTGAAAATGGCTGAACAAATGATCACATATATATCGCGCAACATCGGGTCCACCATGACCATCATAAACTCCAACAAACGTCCCAAACGGACCCGATTCAATCTGGCTCTGATCTTCAAGCACTTGGTTAGCTTGAACTACAGCCATCGAGTACTCCCCGTATACATGCTTTCCAACATCATGATACCACAACAACCCATCTTTCCCAAAATCACCGTTGACTCCAACGAGATTTTCTTTATGATCATGCCCGAACCAACAAACCGAACAACAATTCATCAGTTTTTTGAACATCCCTCATCTCTTGCACAATACCCCCCAATCAAAACCGGATAAAAAGGCACTCTTTTCGACCCGAATTCCCTCTTTTCAACCACAATTTGAATCAGTGATTCTTCAAAAATCTTTAAAATCTCCAAAGATCAAATCTTTCAACCCAAATTCAACTTGGGTTTCTTTTTAAATATTAAAATCCTCAAAAGATCAAATCTTTTCTACAAATCTTGAAACCTATAATTATATAAATCCAAATCTAAAATTGCATTCCCATTTCCTATTTTCAACAAAAAAATCCAAAATGATCACACATTTTTATCAAAAGATTAAAAAAAACAATAAACAAAAGATCAAATATGAATAAATCCAATACAGATAAATAAATAAATAAAAGATATGTGAATTGTTAATAAATAAATGCAAAAGGGTGAAAGAAAAAACTCACAATGATGAAGAATAAACAAGAAATTGGGTAAGGAATAGATATAGATCAAGTGAGGATGATTATAATTTATAAAATAATAGTTGTTTGAATCTTGAAGAACCCTAGGAGAGAGGTAAGCATGTGTTGAATTAATTGATTGAAATCCGTTGTTAGGAGAAGGTGGCGTATGAGCATTTTGTTACTTGGTGGTATTTTCAATGCCTCATTTTTTTTGTTTATTTTTCCTGTTTACGCGTTCTTCACTAGAGGTGCACAAATCGGGTTTTTTTAATAACCCGGTTTTGGATATGGAACCGGTTTCGGGTATGATCAGGTATTACTTTGACCGGGTATTGAAAGAACCGGTTCCCGTTTCAGTTCCGGTTCCTAGGATAAAAAACCATACCCGGTATACCGGTTCCGGTTTTTCAATACCCAGTTCCGGTTTTTTCAATACCCGGTTCCGGGTATGGAACCGGTTTCGGGTATATCGGTTATTAAAAAAAATTGAGTACACTGGGTATTGAAAAAACCCGGGTATATCGGGTATTGAATTCTTTTTATACAATCACGTCGAAGGATAGTGCGACTTAGATGACTATAACGCGGTAATAAAATTCTTTGAGTATACTTTTTGAGTATTCAGAAAACCCGGCTCCGATTTTTTAATACCCGGTTCCGCCTCAACATCAAAATGCCAAATAGTCCCGTCGCTTGACACATACTTTTTGAGTATTCGGAAAACCCGGTGCCGGGTATTCAAAAAACCCGGTTCCGGGTACAACCCGATTCTGGGTATTTAAAAAACCCGGCTACAACCGGGTATAAATCGGGTCCGGTTCCGGGTCCAGTTTTTTACATAGAAATCTATACCCTATGCGTACCCGGCGGGTAGGGTCGGGTACGGTTCTGAATATACCCAGTTCCGAGTTTTTTTTCGGTTCCAATTCCGGTTCCGGTTTTTTTGTGCACCTCTATTCTTCACTCCCAATTGACTAGATTAATGTTACGAATAAATAAATGTAAATAAACTTTTAATATTTTAAGAAAGAGTAAACTGTCATTTTGGTCCCTGAGATTTGCCTAAAAAATCTTGTTTAGGCATCAAACTTAATTTTTATCACTGGTAACTCTGACATTTCATTTAGTGTCATTTTGGACACTTTTTTTAACTCAGTTAGAAAAGTTAGTTAACTCCAGAAACAATTTGGTCATTTATGTCCTTAGGGGCCAAAATGGCAGTTAATGGAAAGTTATAAAAAAATAAAATTTAAACCTTTTCCCCCTTTCTTTTCTGGTAAGAAAAACCGGCTAACTCCGGTATGTTTCCGGCGAAAATAAAACCCAGATTTTTATACTTTTTATGATTCGATTTTGAATCTCATACGTTTTTCAGATACTGAAAGGTAGAGTCTATAGTTCCGAAAAGAAAACGTGTTCGTTTTTCAGATACCTCACTTTTTCGATCGATCCATAAGACAGCTGCATATTATTTACCTCGCTAAGGACATTCTATTTGATGGGTATTATCAATATTGTTACTTGTCTCATTTAAGTTATGAACTTTTGTTGAATTTTGATACTATTGTGTTTTGGAAATTGTGTCAGGTATATATATACACGTAAACAATCCAAAGCATTATGAATAAGTCTAAAAAATAATGCATACATATCAATTCTTAATCCTTTTTATACTTTCCACAAAATATGATCTTTGTATCCTAACCTCACTCATGTACACCATACCAAATTTTTATGTAAGTTTTCACAATAAAATTAAAGATTAATTTTATTCGTTTGTGGATTTTTTTTTTATTCAGTGCACATAGCTAGACTAAAACGATAAATAAATGAATTAAACTAATCATATCACATATGCTCCATGGTTGTTAAACCCAACTATGTGATAACGCGTAAGTTGCTTATACAATCGCTTATATCTTATCGTAAACTATTTTTTTTAATAAAACGCGTAAGTTGACTTGTCACTTGCATTTTAATGCTAGAAAAAAAAATCATAAAATTGTTATCCTTGGACTATGTCTTGTGGCTCAAGGTGAGCACAAATATTATCCTATCATTTTACGCCACGTGAACGCTGACATGGCAATGGATAAAACTTGAGTTCACTCACTTGACCCTGTTGTGGCCCAAGGTGAGTGATGGCGTTATCCATTTTTTTAACATTAATAAACAAAATAAAAAAAATTATATAAAAAAAAACATTACAACAAATATTATCCTCTAAAAACAAATTTTAAAACAAATAATATTCCATTAACAACCACTTAAAAAAACACATTAAACTACACAAAGTGTCCAAGTTCATCCCCACTTTCCATCATCTTCTTCCTATCCCACCACAACATCTGATCCCCCCCCCCCCCCCCCCCCCCCCCACACACACACACACAATAACTCATCTTCATCCCCCATACCTCATCTTCTTCCAACAGCCATAGCCCAGGAAATACATAAACAAACCAAAATACACAAACAAACCAAACGTTTCACGTGTAGGTGTTGTGGTGCCCGCAAGCCACGTGGATCAAGTGGCCGCTCGCGCCTACTTGCTTGCGGCCCACAACACATAGTCTTAGAGGATGTTTGGGATTGAGTTTGAAAATGATAAGTCAATAAGTCATCAAAAAGTAAAGTTTTTGTTGCTTTTGAAAATGACTTATTGTTTGGGATTAAGTCATTTCCAAACACGCTCTCATCACCACAAGCTAGATAAAAACTAGCTCAAGTAATTGTATAACACATATATCACACAATACTTGTGTGTTTATGCTATTTTGTTTTAATGCTTTATTTACTCTTTGAAGAACATTGTATTCAACATTGATAACATTATGTGTATATCGCTATAAAAGTCATCTTTAATGCATACTTGGTCACTTACATGATTAAATTCATTAAAGAGTGACAGAGTGTATGCATTATGCTTATAGTCTTATTTGTTTACACATGTAAATAATAAGTGTACCTTTGTCAAATTACGTGTGAATGGCTAAAATTAACTAAGCAGTTACATACAGTAAAGGACACACCATTCACACCACATGTGCTAAAATTCGATGTATACTAAAATACGATGTATACTAATACAAAAGTATGTAAACATCTTTTGATGATCAACGCTATAGAAAAAAGGGATGTAGATTAAATTATTTAAAACCATATTCGCACATATTAGACAGTTTTAATTAGGATCCTTCTTTGCATTGTCTTTGTGGCTATTGGTTGCTCTTTCTTTGACATGAATGTATCTTTAGGGAGATCTTACACTTTACATGTGTTTATCCTATACTTTATGCTTACTTGATCCTATTTGCATTATTGCATATTCATTGATAGTGCTTGTTAAAGGGATTCATAACCAATAGGAAACTTTACTTAAAGGAGTTGATCATTTTTTATTCGACAAAAAGTGAGAGAAGACTTTTCTAAGTTGCTTAAAGGAGTTGATCCTTTTTTATTCGACAGCCTTCCACCTTGGATTTTAATCCAAATATAATTGGTAGAGTAACACTTTTCTTTTTCTTTTGGAACGACAATAAACACTCCCTACTTCTAGGCTGGCATATCGTGTTAGACACGATAACACGATAAGACACATCTAGATAAGACACAATGATCTGAGAAGCTAGACACGAACACAACACAGTAACTTGTCATATCATTTTGTTCAAACGCAAACATAAATTTGTTTTTAGCAGGTGAACACGACAAGACACAAATATGAATCTACTTAATGAAAGCAGGTCATGATTATTTTGAACAGGGTGGGGGAGGGACTAGGGAGGGAGGGAGAGAGAGATGATGTTGAGGGGATGACCGACGGGGATGGTGACGATCGATAGGACAGTGACAGATTGACAATGGAGTGAGGTGCGATGTTCAGAGTGAAATGAGAATAAATGCAACTGCGATGTTTCAAAATTGTGGTTATTTTTCAGTTGTCCAGGTGCCATGTATATCATGCCCACCCTACATCCGTTTTCTTTAAATAAAAATTATTAACATGTTAACAGGTCTTTAGTTTGTTTAGACACGAAAATTAACAGGTGTTATCCTGTCACCTGTTTAAGTCATGATACCTGGTAAGGTCCAACATGAAACATGTTAAAATCATGTCGGTTCGTGTCATGTTATCGTGTTTGTGACCCGAAATTTCCAGCCTTACCTTACCTAAAATATACTTAAACAACAATAACTGGGTTAAACCCTCACCACTTACTTAAGGAGAATATACCAATGTTATTGGGTCAAATGCCCTTTGGCTAGTAATACTTTCCAAAGTTCAAGGTTGCAAAAGGCGCTAGGCGGGCGGTGAGGTCCAGCCTAGGGACTAGTCGGGACTAGGCGGAATTAGGCGTTTTGGTATTTTATACGTATTTTATATATATACACACAAATTTAGGTTTTTTTTGAAAATATGTTAAAGATATATACACATAATACTAAAAAATACTTACATATATACACATAATACTTAAAAATACTTAGAAATTTAATAAAAAAAAATTTTTTAAAAAATAAAAAAAAATCACCGCCTAGGCCCGCCTAGGACCGCCTAGGCCCGCCTAATGGCCGCCTAGGCCCGCCTAATGGCCGCCTAATGCCCAAAACGCCTAGATCTCCGACTAGGGCCTAATTCCGATTTTCTTCACCGCCTAGCGCCTAGGCGGCCGCCTAGGCCGATTTTTGCAACATTGCCAAAGTTGCAAGCAAATTCTTATGTTTCCAAGCAGGAAGCCTTTTGTGAGGTGTAAATATGGAAGGCTGCAAGCTTGCAAAGCACATCTTGGGAAAAAGATTTAAGGGTATACAGTCATACAGATTCAAAAGTTTTAAATAAAGGAAGTATGTAAAACAAAATTAAGAACTCCAAATCTACATAGACTTGCTTGTTTTGCCATTCCTAAAACAAGGTAATTCATGTTCATGTACCCTATACAAAACAATCGCCAAGTGTTCCTTGTGGATCACTAAACAATGGCGCCTAGCGTCCGATTGACCAGAATGTTTTTTTTTCTCGTCAAAACAACCGTGCACAAGACAAAGACCGACAGCCCTCCAAATCAGCATATAAAAACAACCAACTTGACTAGACACATGGCACCACGAGACACTCAAAATACTTTGCAGCATAAAAAAAGGGTCAAAGTGATTTACGATTCCTTTGGGCTGTTGCTTTCTCCGGCGGAAGTGGTGGTGGCAGAGGCAGTACGCGATGCCTGAAGTTGAACAGCGAACTTCTTCTGCAAATCTTTAAGTTTATCTAGTATTTCTTGGAACGTTGGTCGGGATTGTGGGTCACTGAAAAACAAAATGTCTTTAGTAAGAATTTCATATATTATAAAAAAAATTATAATACATATTTAATGTTTAGAAAATATGAATTGCAAAAAAAAATATAAATAGTCGAGATAAATATGAACCTGCACCAACAGCTTTCGATAAGAGAGGCCCATTGGGGATCCACGTCGTTGGGGATATCTAGCCGTTGATTCATGAATCCTACAGCTCCGATCACCTGTAAATACAAGCACATATTGACTTGCGACTTTTGAGGTCAAACAGATTAATATTCAACTCTTTGATTTTGTAAAGGCAAAAAAATATTTGACAACCTTGACACACTTTGTAATGAGCTACAAATAAAATATTTCAATGTATCGGTTTCTTCAGTATTCTAATGCGTTTCGGTTATAGAAAACAATAAGTTTGACCTTAAAAGTCAAACTCTTGAAGAAAAGACTGTACCTGCATTGAGTTAAGGCTATCCCAAGGAATCTTCTCTGTGGTGAGTTCCCACAATACCACGCCAAAGCTGTATATATCAGACCTACAGATTTCAAACGAATATTGATATCAATTTAAAAAATATACACATGTTTGAATTTTATGAATTATCAAATGGAAACGATCGATTTCAGAGATAGAACTTACTTTTCATCAGCCTGTTCATTCCGAAGAACTTCAGGAGCCATCCATTGCGGCTAAAAGTGGAAAATGAAAAAAAATGTTTATTTATGAAATTCATTTTAATGTCTAACCTAGGGGCTCACAATTCAAAACACGAATACGATAACCTAACACGAACCTACACGATTTTAACAGGTTTCGTGTCTATAACAGGTCGACACGTTAAGACCTGTTTATTTTCGTGTCGTGTTCGTGTTTACCTATTTCGTGTCTGTGCCTTATCGTGTTCGTGTCTTAACAGGTCTTATCATGTCTTATCGTGTTTCTTATCGTGTCTTGTCGTGTCCTATCGTGTCTCATCGTGTCTTATCGTGTTAACCTGTTTTACTAGGTGTTCCTTATTATGTCTTATCGTGTTAACCTGTTATACACAGGTTCGTGTTCATGTTTGAAGAAATAACACGATTAGATTTCGTGTCTTGTTCGTGTTTACATGTTTCGTGTTCGTGTCTTAACAGGTTCGTGTAACCTGTTACACCCTTGAATGATGGCAACTTAAATAAAATCTATGGAATGTGGAGCAAACTCAATAGCAATAGGTACAATAAGCATATGTTATTACATGCATAAAGTAAATCAAGAAGGGTATAAGTAAATACCGTTCCCTTCCCCGTCTTTGTTGTAAGGTAGGTTTCATGCTTGATACGAGAGAGACCAAAATCTCCAACCTATTTAATTGAAAAAACACACACAAATAAATAAATAATAACAACAATAATAATCAACTCGCGTTGTTAATACAAATAACACAACATGAGAGAGCAAATCAAATGAAACAAACCTTTACATTCCAATTCTTATCGACAAGAAGATTTGAAGATTTCAAATCCCGATGAATGATGGGTGGGTTACAATGATGAAGATAATTCATGCCTCGGGCCTGTAGGACCACCAAGTATTTAAGTATGGACATATAAACAGGGACCGAAAATGAAAGTGTGTTTAAATACAAAAAGAATCACATTTTACTTACTATATCCATAGCCATATGAACTCGGCGTCTCCAATCTAATCTAGATGTATTCCTTTGAAGTAACCGGAACAAACTTCCACTGGATGAAATAATATTAACTCCAGTTAATACATCGAATGCATGTTTGTTCATGAGTGCGTAGCATACATTAACAAAACACCACATATACAAAATGCTGGTGAAATTGGACACATATATTAGGTGTCTATTGGTTTATGACGTATATTTATGTGGTTCAAATGGGCCAGAAACTATAATTTCCTAAAGCGTTTTATCCAAAATTTCAGATCGCTTGAGCAATCTTGGTTTAAAAAAAGCGTGACGCGCTCCGAGGCATTGTGATCTCGAAAGCTGAGGCGTGAGACAAAGGCCTTACGTACCCTCCTCAAGGCCCTAAAGCACTTTCCTGATCGCCTCGTGCCTCACATGTACCAAGAGTGCAATCATATGCTTTGCGTAATAATAATCGACACGTTGCTTGTTTTGTTTACAAATTGATCAAATGCTATTTTATAAAAATGCCCAAGAATTGTAGTCAAACCAAAATTTTTCATATGAACTTTTACCCAACCCACCCATTATTGGCACACACGACTAAAATCACTTGCATAAAAACTGTGAATAAGAGAGAGGGGGGGGGGGGGGGGGGGGGGGGGTAAAGGACTTTAGGGAACCAACCGGGGAAGGAACTCTGTGACGATGCATAGGCGTTGAGGTGACGTTACAGCACCCATGAAGAGTAGAATGTTTGGATGCCGAAGCCTTTTCATGAGAGATACCTTCAAATCAAAAGAAATTGGTTAGTGGTATCTACATAAATTTCATGAAAGATGCATATCCTTTTTTATTACAAATAAATAACTATCCATGAAAAATTCTAACTTAATATTTAAGGAGCACTTCTAAGTTATAATGATCTATTTTGCAATACATTAAAGGAATATTACCTCCTGTCTAAAGGAAAATATCACATCATCGGAAAATTCTTGCCTTGAGAAAACCTTAACAGCAACATCCTGCATACACATGTATGTCTTAGATATATTTGTAATTGGTGACAAATTTCATATATTAACTGTACATAAACAATACAAGGTATATATAGACAAATAATTATCCTTAAATTGATGTCTCAAGAGTCAAGACAATGGATCCAACTTAGTAATGTGCGGTCGAGTGCCACGTACAAAACAAGTGTTACTAAATGTTACATGCTTCATAGGAAAAACAATTGACACCACCTAGAACTACGAAGCATACGAATATAAGATTTATTAGAAAACAAGTAGTGGCGATAGCATCTTCCCAAGAAGGTTTCGGAGCTGCCTTTTGAAATAGAAGTGCTCAAGTCATCCTCAAGGAGGAAATTTATCCGTTCAGCCATCCTATTTTAAAGTGTCTCAACACAAGAGATGGCTCGTGAAGAAAACATATTATTTTGCATTGTCACTACACAGTTTAAATAGTGACATTAAATCGTGTCTTGACTTAAGCACAATACGAACAAAATGAAGAGACCGACAATTGAAAAAAAATGGTGATATGCTCTCTTCAAAAATCTAAAAAAGGAACTAGTTAGGAAATAGTTAGGAAAAAAATGGGACCCTACACATTAAATTGAGTGCAAACTTATGACACATAACAAAAGGAGCGAAAATTTAAGTAAAGGCAACAAAAGCTTATGAGATAGGTGGAAGAGATTAACAATAACACATCCAAAAACATTGAGGTAGACCCCATCAATAAATGTGACATGGGATGTATACACACACACATTATTACTTGATTAATTTTCTAATATTCAAGCGAGTTAAAGAGTGAGCCAAGCTTGGCTCTAGCTAGGCTCGTTCACAAACCAAGCCGATTTTGAGCGAGCTAATTACGAATGAGTTTTAAGAAAGCTTTGGGCCACGAGCTATTTTAACCGTCTTAGGAGGAAACACAACCAAATGCACAAAAACACATCACTGAAAAAGCCCTAAAAGCGCTCTCCTCTGCTCAATTCGTGTAAGCTTGCCACCCTAAGATGATGTCATCTCCCCCTTTGCCTTCATACTCACGTGGTACGGTCTCTGGAGGATGCTGATTACGTTCATGGTGGCTGTGCGATCCAAAACGCACCAGAACAGGTGCTTAATCTTCAAATTCACAAACCCTAACTTATAATTTATTTGAGATAACCCTATACTTGTTGTCTTGTCATACCATGATATTAACGACTAATTATCAGAGAAAAGTTCCCATAGATGAGTAAACACTACTTTAGGTTAAAGCCTACAGGCGCGTTATTAATATTGAGCCTATTCTAAGTATATGCATATTGCATTTCTTATTCAAGATGTTCCAATATATTTTCGATTGCTGAAGACCTGAAGTTATCTTTTTTCCAATACTGCCTCAGGCCCAAGATGATTATCCTATCTTATTGTTTTAATACCAAAATATATATCCACTTCTGAAACGAACATGTTTAAATAATAAGTTTCCCATATTAACCCTGGTTGTTTTACTATATCATAAACCTAAGAAAAGCATTTAGTCAACTATCAAACGGTGTGCTAAGCAAGTGGCATATAGTCAAGCATCACAATTTGATTGATAGAATTTAGAGGCACCGCCAAGTCGGAAACATTTAAAAACTGCAGCACTTGACAGAACATATATGATTTTGTTACTTGTCAAATGTCTAAAATACCTTTCAATATCAATATAAACGAAGAAATGCATACAAATCAATATCATCAACTTTTGTAACCATAACTTAAAACATTCCAAAATTAACGGTAATAACGTCCACGAGATGAATATTAAAAAGGGAGAGATGAAGAACATACCGATCCATACCACAGTGCATGGTATACCGTCCCACATGAACCTATCAAAATATTCAAGATAGTAAAAAACATTTATTATAAAAAAGTGATATTACCATTAAAATGTCAAAAATACCCTCCAGTATAAACCAAAAATAAAATGTCATACCTTGTCCAATCTGTTCTCCAATTACTAAATCTTCCACAAAATTTCGTAATCCAAGTTATCGATATCCATATCCACTTTATTAATCGCACTACTGTTGGTACTGCCACAACTGCTAGCACTACTTGTACTATTAAAATTAAAGAAGACCATGTCTGAAGCCTCATTTCTATTATTATTTTCCCACTGTTGACTTTCTACTTTTGATGAACCCGTTTGTTGACCTGCAGCCTCATGTTCTTGATCATTATGTAACCAATTCAAACCAAACCGACCCGTTTTCGAGTCTTCTTCTCTTTCGTTTCCTTTCCATGGCCATGTATTCCCTTTTTACCCATCCATGCCTCTGCTTTTGAAGACAAAATCTTGTGGATACCGGGTTTGTTTTCACTTTCATCACCAGAATCCGTTGAGTGTTTTCCTCCCGGTAAATTGATCTTTAAATGGTGATTGAGGAATATCACCCCTTGGAGTGCTGGCTCCACTTGAATATCCATCATTATTATGATCAGGGGTATTTAAGTCATTTTCAGAATAATGACCGTCTCCATTCCCACCATCATTATCCTGACGTTCTCTCCGTTTTTCATTTTTGATTTCACCTTGTTGCTTACTTTTGAAGCCTGTTGTTGTGTTTCCAGTAGTCAAGATTCATTGTTACATAATATAATCAAAGCGTTTAGCAATTTGACAAATACTAAAACACTAACCTAAAAACTATCTTTAGGTAAAAACATAGGAATTTCATAGGGGGAAAACAGAGATTCACTATTGTTCAATAATATTTTCCACAAATGTGGCAATTATGGCCCATTTACTGATTATAAACTAGGTTGATGTGGGCTTTGTTGCATCTCAAACGGATAAAATGGGTCAAAGGGTTTGAAAGTCACCGAAAGTCAATATCTAATGCATACAATCAGTGGCGAAGCTTGGTTCTCGAATCGGAGGGGGCCGGACTCAATTTTCTTCAATCGGCAGGGGCAGGACTTAACCCCAGACTCGATTTACCTACGAAAATCGCAAATTTCCACTACTGCGCCAAAAAACAGGGGGCCAGGGCCACCCTGGCCCCCATATATCCTTCGCCCCTGCATACAATCTCCTAAATTATTTTTATTCAAATTTCTAGATTATTATTGCAATAACATTGTTTATGTAATCATTATTAACATACTATTTATATATCCTAAATAGAAAAAATGGAGAAAAAAAGTGTGTGTGTATGTGTGTATGTGTGTGTGTGTCAATGTGAACGAGGCCTGCTAGTTTTGACTCATACTAAAAATAACCTTTTTCACTTGAGCGCCTTACCCTCTTATTGTTTTTTCACAATTTCTTTGTTTAGCAAAAGCCAAAATGGACCACATTTACCAAAAAAACGACACACAAAAAAAAATATTAGTATCTTGAAAGTTAAAACATCACCAGACTTGAAATCTTTGAGGCGATTGCAGTTTGTAGAGGTTGTTGAGGATCAAGCCCAAGTTTAGCTGAAGCAATCCTCCGTGGTGCACTAATTTCCCCACGGGCTTCATTTCTCGATATGGACGGGTATCACATGATACACATATAACCCCAAATAGTGTCCCATTTTCATCACGAAATGGGGTATTTGTGGCAATAATAACAAATTTTTCCCCTCTTTTGTTCCTGATGGGAAATTGACCTGACCAACCTTCCCCCCTTAATGGTTCTTTCCATGATAGCATCTGCAAAGTGATAAGCATCAGGTTCTACAAAAAGCTCATTCGGTGATCTTCCAGGAGCTTCTGCAGCTGTGTAACCATAAAGATCTTCAGCTGTACGGTTCTACAAAATCCCAGTTATCACACAATGTCAAAATATAATACCTTGTTGGCTTTTTCTAACCCGTTTACTTATAAATGGGTCGATTTGGGTTGTGTTTTATCTCTAAGGGTCAAACAAGTATAATTAAAAGTACACAATACGTTTTGTCTTTTTAGAGATCCTAAGTCCTAACATTGTCTGTGGTAATTCTTTTAGCACATATAATTACAACAATAATCAATCAAACTTATATGGTTAGATGAAGATAATAAAGACAAAACACAGAAAGCAAAGAACAAATTCGATTGAAAAATGCTTGACTCACCAATAAAATTATGTGGCCGTTGAGATCGAATATTATGAACAGCCTGGCCCATTGACTGCAATATATTCAAGTACTGTGTCTCCGTCAGCTTCACAGCTGAAGGCCCGCAAACTCCACCACTCTCTCCAACAGCGGCACCACGATGCTCGTCAATGGATGCACCACCACTCATGACAGACCTGTCATGGTTGTTATTACTGTTGTAACTAACATCACCGCCGCGACTTTCTCTTTCTCAATGGCGAAGCATGCCCGAAGATGCTGAACCCATTTTGAAGGCCGCCACAGCATTGGCCTCTAACAAACCCACCAGGCCCACACATGGTTCTTCGCGCGAGGACGACGTGGAGATACTGAACTAGACCTTTGACGCTCGGCTTTTTGGTGCTCATCGGCAATCTTTAGCTTTGACATTTCTTGTTTGAGATGTGCATGGCTTTCTTCTAAATCATGGATTTTCTTTAACAACTCCTCAGCTGGTGGATATATATTCTTGTTATTGTTATTGTTGTTGTTGTTGTTGTCATCCATTTTTCACACCGATACAGGCAGTGTGATTCAAAATCAAGAAACGATTCTTGGAGCTCCAAGTTTTCATCTTGTTATCCTAAATTAAATCAATTTAAATAAATCTAATCAAGAACTTGAAGAAATTAATTAATTTATACAAAAAGATAAATTAAACAAACATCATAGGACACTCTTATCTCCATTTTTCACAATAATACACACAGTGTGATTCAAGATTAAAGAAACTGATTCTTGGAGCTCCAAGTTTTCATTTTGTTATCATTAATCAAATATCTAAGGATACACTACTAATCAATAAAACTTGAAAAAGCAATGCAATTTATACAAAAAGATAAACAGACAAACATCATACAGACACAAATACACAGTGTGATTCAAGAAAAAAAAACTGATCCTTGGAGCTCAACTTTGTCATTTTTATAATCCTAAATCAAATGAATTATGGAAATCTTAATCAAGAAACTTCAAAAATGAATTTAATTTATACAAAATATAAACAAACAAACATCACAAATACACTTTATCTCCATCTTCAAATGCTTCAACACAAAAAAAACACATTGATCAGTTAACCATTTTCCCTTAAAACCCTGCTCATAAATTATTTTTATTTTGCTAAACACCATAATCAAAAGAAAGTAACAAAATCCCATCTTTGATTGCTTGCAGACAAAAATAGAAAGAAATTAATAAATAATTAATAAATAACCTGTGACTATATTGAAATGGTACAAGTATTGTTATTGTTGACTTGATTTGAGTGATGCATAAGCTGATTATTGATGGATCAGTGACTGATTAGTCTTCTTTACATTCTTCACAGCATTTTTGGAACACATAAACACCAGTTCAGCTTTCAAAGGTGAGAATGAGATTATTATTATTATTTGGGTATGGAGATATGATGATGGACTGATGGAGAAGATGATAAAGGTGTCTAGATGGATCAATTAATTGAATCTTTTTTTTTTTTTAATTTCTCTCTCTCTCTCTCTCTCTCTAGCTTTTTTTTCTTTCTAGTTTGTATCTGTGTTTTTTACACACACATTAAACCCTAAATTAGTTGAATCTTATGTGATGAAGTTTGTTTTATGCTTTGAATTGAAAATAATACTATGTGTTTTGTGATGAAAGAATCAAAGGAAAGATGCTGTCTTGAAAGGTCAAAAGACTTCAGGAACAACCTCTCTCTCTCTCTCTCTCTCTCTCTCTCTCTCTCTCTCATATCTCCATAAACTTTTTTTTTATTTAATCTTCATTTTACTTTGATTTCCAATCTTTCTTCTCTCTTTTTCAAGTGTAACAAATTTAACCCTTTTATTTTAAAGGTTATGTAATTTATAACTTATCTTTTTAACGGTTTTTCATATTATGATACCGGGTAATAGGGGTAACACAGGTTTTCACGACTTCACTTCACGGTTTGTTTTCAAACTTTGAAACCGTCTAAAGCCATCATCAGTTCGGTTTCACTGTCAGTTTTTACTTATCGTTGGTTGGTCAATTTTAATATTTTAAAACTTTATCAAACGGTTTGGCTTACGATTTATACCAAAAAAATCAAGCGTATAAATCGGACCAGATCGTACGATTTTATTTATTTTTTAATATTTCATACTAAATCTACACACATAAATAAATTAAATGTATTTTAGCTTAAAGGGCTAAGGGGGTGTTTGGGATTGCGTTTTGAAATGAATTTTTAGATTATTGCGTTTTGAAAACGCAAATAATCAGTTTTTAGTGTTTGGGGTTGAGTTTTGAAATAGATTTTTAGGCTACAAAACGCAATAATCTAAAAGCAGCTCCATCTCTGTTTTTCCAAAACGCATAATCTGCTTTGAAAAATCAATCCCAAACACCTCTAAGCCCACTTTCACATTCAATTTCCACTACAACGGTACATGCCGGCCCAATATGTGAACTTTTAAATTCCAAATTTCTAACCCACATAAGCTAAATAGATGTTAAGACATTAAACCCAATTCCTTAAAACGTAGAAATCTGAAGTTATTGTTTGTTAGTTGTTGACTGATTGTTGGAATCGGTATGTTTCTTTGCATGTTCCTTTTGAAATCATGTATGTACCTAGGTTTTGTAATTGTTTTCTTAAAATATTTCTGTACCTATATTTTGTTAACTGTTGTGTTGAACCATAAACACCCTAGCCTCCTTATTTTGTGTTTGATTTAATCATTATGGACAATATATGAATCCTATAATTTGTCCAACATTTTTATTTTTGGCATAAAAGGTCCAAAGAGCCCAAATCGTGAAACCAAAACGTTACTAAGTTTGGTTCGGTTAAGAATTCTACGATTTACGCTTTGGTTTACAAAAACTAAAAACTGTTACTAATGGTTTGTTTCACAGTTTGACCTAAAAAAACCGTGAAAACCGGACCATAAACACCCCTACCTGGTAATATCATATCTACTCGACTGAAAAATCATAATTTCAAATATGCTCCATTTTATGTGTTTTAACATTATATCAGGAGTTATGGAAAATTGACTTTACATGAGAGTGTACGAAATCAATCATAACAATTAATCAAGACAAATTAATGGTTAAGATAAGCTAGGTGGTAATTCATTATTAACTAGGCGTATTAGAGCAATAAAGAAAAGGTTTACCATTGTTTTTGTGTTTGGTTTCATTATTTTTAAAATGAATATAAATTTTATATATTTCACTATATTTTCCGCAGCATGATTCACTTCAAATGTGAACGAATCTTCATAATAAGTATGAGCGATTTGGGTCCTCTTCAAAAAGAACTACGAATGAGGACAATGATCTAATCGAGGACGTAGGAATCGAAGTCACCTAGTCGGTATAAGGGATATGTAAACCAGAGTTTTGATCAACGTTTCAGCATGGTATATGTTAATGCCTAGATTAAGTTAAATGTTTTTTTATTATAGTTTAATTGTGTGTTTTTGCTCCTTAATAATGTATTTTGATAGTTTTAATGTGTATTTTGTAGTTTAATTGATAATTCTTTTATTTACATAGTTACCTTAGATGGGAGGGGGATTGAAATTGAAATGTTAAACCACCGTGCCCCAACCATTGGCATTTACCTGTGAACAATACCAAACACCCACATACCCATGCCATCAGCGACGATATTGTTGTGGGGATAGTGGAGTACCAGTGGAATAACAGGTGATTCCCAATGCCCCTAAATATTATACCATTGTTAGTGTGCTCAAGGATTCATATTAGGTTATCTTTTTATCTGTTTCACTATATTATAGAGAAATAAAGTAGAGTTTTTATCTTTTATTATCTCGATCAACATCCTAAAATAGAGATAAGGTTTTGATAATCTACACTAATTCACTAAATATTGAGATCATTATTCATCTCTAAATAAAGTTTTGTGAGTGTATTAAAAAACGAGAAAAAAACAAAACAAAACAATATAAGTGTTTGTAAGTAAGATAAAATAGAGATGGATAATCTGATGTGAGGAGTTTTAAGTTAAAAAAATAAATAGAGTTTACAATTATGTATTTCAAAGAAAACAAAAACAATCTAAGTGCTTGATATTTCACTTTTTCTCTTCTTGAGCAAAAAAATGATTGAGCTTTAGAATTTTTAAAAGTGTGTTGGGCTTTAGAAAATAGATCTATATTCTTGATGACAGAAATTTGTATAAGTCAAGCAATTAGGCTGGATGGTGTAAGGGT